>VDFB02262537.1:0-23985 GCA_007258455.2 Sequoia sempervirens
TAGACTTGTTGTATTTGTGTGTGTAGGTTCTTTGTTTGTGCTCTTACAATGTCATCCATGTATTTTAGTGAATCATAGGAGGATGTAATTTGCACTATTTGTGCCTCTAGTTGTGTGATAGGATCCTTGAGGTTTTTGGTGAGATTCAACCATTGGAGACAAAATTGGTAAAGTACATTTGCCTCTAATAGTCCCCCTTATATGTTCTTTATTTGTTTCTCCAACTTGTGAGTGGGTTGTTGCACACGTTTTTATGGCATCCTCCATTTTATTTTTTTAGTATTTCCTCCTATGCTTCTTTCCTTAATTTTTCTCTTTGTGACTTTAGATATGCTTGCAAGTTGTCCACCAATTGCTTGAGTTGTTGTGGTAGTGAGAGGGATGTGTCTCTTTGTAGTTTCGGTATTGTCTTTTGCAATATACACATGGATTCTTATAGTTTCTCTGCACTTTCAACACGATGTTGTAATATTTCCTCCCTTAAGGTGGCATGGAATATATCTCCTAGTTGAAGCTTCTATAATGGGGATATACTTGAGAGGTTCACCTAGGATCCTATTATTGGTAACTATAGTATTTGTAGTGTGGGTGTTGGCTGAAGTTGCTTCTATTGTGCTAGAAAATCCTTAATGGATTGGATAGGGGATTGAAAAGTAGAGGCTTATGTAGTATTTACCTCTTGTTCCCCATCATTTGCTTCCACTTGGTTGGCTACTTTCTAGAGGAGGCATTGTTTAAAATTTCTTCCTTTTTCTTCCTCCAAGAGAGAATCGTGGAGCTTTTTAGTTAATTTTTTTGTCTCCTTTTAGACTTTATTTGTTTTTTCTTGTTCACCTTTCATTAGGGCATCCACTCTCTACTTTGTGTGGAGTTCCTTAGCCTGACCTTGTGCTAGCTACTCCTTCTATTCTAATGTGAGGTTGGTCCCTACCTCTTGGATTGCCTTACCTCTTATCTCCTCTTTTGTTTTTAAGGATTTTTCTCTCTTTTCTCAAAATGTGATAATTATTGGCTTTAGAGAGCCTTTATTTACTTCCTTTAAACTTTTTATTGATCCTTCATATATAATTCACTAAAAATTGTATTATCCTCTCTTTATTCTCCATATCTACTTCATACATGGTTGGGACTTGCGGTAACATACCATGATAGATGATGGCATTTTTTGTGGCCATGACATCTTTATTGTATGTTGTGGTTGTTCCAAAGCCTCTTGCTATTGTATTTTCATTGTTTGGTCCATCTTTTTTTGTGGAGGATTTTGTATTTCCTCAACTTCTTACTCCTCTTCTCCAAAAATTTGGGTTATCTTTCTTTTTACCAGTTATTTAGCCCTTGACCTCCAGGTTTATTTTCTCCACACTCATCTACAACAGGGTTTTTGATACTTCTTACAACTTTGGGGTGGTTACTGTTTGTGAGGATGAAGAGGGGCTCTCATATTGTGTGTTGGTTGCTCCATGTAGCCTCTCAAACCTTCTTATTTCTAGTGTGTTGGTTTCCAAAAGTGGTTCGGAGGAGGAGGGTTGAGTTGGATTTTTTGTTGGGACTCCTCATTGCTGATGAAGATGTTCCTTATTATTTTCAAACTTATCCTCTACATTATTCTTATGTATTTGATCCTTAATCTCTTTGTATGTCCCAAATCTCTCCATATTTGGGTCCTTTGGTTTAATAAGAATGTTGGAAACATGTATGCATCTACTTCCTATTGTGAAACCTCATAAGGGAGCTTGGGAATTCATGTTTTCCTTAACAACATCACCTCCATGTATGTGTAATATTTATCCACTAGAAAGGTGATGGTGCTGATATCCTTGGCTTGTATTTGTTGAAAGATTTTTAAAATCCCCAATACATGGTGATCTATGTGAATTACATAGCATGTAGCTTTATTTGTGCCACTACTGGTAGATTTGTCTATCATATCTTGTCTTTGAATGCGAGTAATTTGTTGAAGAAGCAAAACACTAAGGAAATGAGCAGTGTACTAGATCAAAATTTATACCATGAGGTTATGATTTTTTGGAGATTTTCCATTAGCTGCTCTCACATCACCTCATAGAGGTCAAAATCCTTTCCATCCATCACCATATGGTGCGTGGTGTGGATTTCAATTGTTATAGAGTCCTCTTTGTTGGTATATTATATTTTATATATGATACCCATTGTGGCATACTGCACAATAGGGTTTGTAATTACATGAATGCTCAAGCTTCGTTCTTCTGGTGTGGCCCCAATAAGTTCTGTTACCTTGATATTTTTTATGACTTTCTTAGTTGAAACTTCTCCTACCATACTCACCCTAGTTATCACCTGAATTGCCTCGTTTATAATCTGGTAGGGTTTTTCAAGGTAGATGAATTCATCATGCACTCTACTCAAGACTAACCTGACCCATTCATGCCCATCACATAAGTCTAGGTAATCTTTTCATATATCTAGATGTTTCCATCCCACCTCCTATTATTTTTGTTAATATATGGTTTGATTTGGAGTGAGTCATGAACCATTCAATTTTATGTTTTTCAGTTAGTGGTTCTTCCAATATCCTAGTTATTTCTTTGAGTCTCTTATCAAATTCAGTTATAGTTTCATCTTCGTTTTGTGTGAGTTCTTTGAGTTTGCTTACTCATTCAAAAAGGTAATTTCGAGGATACAAAATTTACAAAAAAAACTCATTTCACTGTATCCCATTCATTATCATTTGCTAGATAAGTCTTGTGGTACCATTTAAGGGCATCGCTTCATAAAGAACCAATTTAAAATCAAATAATTTAGTATTGTCTCTAGTTATATTTTATCTTTTCCATGTTGATTCGAAGATGGAGATATACATTGTGCAACCTCATTGGTGTCCTTTCCGAAAATGAGTAGCTTCCTTGAGGTATTCATGTCTGCTTGTTCTTTTTAGTTGTTGTTTGTATCTCCTAAGATTATATTAAAGTAATGTATCCCCAAGGTTTCTATGTTATTTTCCTCACCTTCCTATTTTCCTTTATCCTAGTACTCTCTTAGGATGTGTTCTATTGCTTATGTGGAAATTCTTCTTGACTTTAATGGCATTAAGGGTGACTCTTGGTCTAAAGGTTGTGTTCATTCAAAATATATTTTCATCCTTGGAGATGATCTTTTGTTGGTAAATTTCATTCGATTTGTGACTAGTACCGCTTCATTATATGTTGTTAAATGCTCAAGATCTACTTTAATTTCTACCACATTCTTCCCTCATATTTTTAGAACACTTCTAGTCACCAACTCATCTAAGTATTATGCATCAAGCATTATTGTTCAAAGATTTTGTATAGGGGTAACCATCATTAACCAATCTTCATATATCCTTGATTGAATGCTTGCCCAATTTGGATAAGTATTTGGTGTTTTGGTTATGTGTGGTGTTATAATTCTTGTAACTTCTTGCTCTAAATGCTTACTATTTTTTTTCGTAATCCTCAATTTCTCCCTCTATATTATGTATAATTTAGTTTATTTTATCCATGCTATAATTTATTTTTGGTATCTCTTTCCTTATATCTTTAGCTACACCCATAATGGAATGCTCAACAACACCCTTAATGGCACACTTATCTTTTCCATTTAGATTTTCTATGACTATCTCTTTGTCTTGCTCTCTTTCTTTCTTTTCTTCTTCTTCCATTCTTCAGTGGTATCTTTCTTATCAATCTTAGGTTTATTTCAACCTTCTTTATTCTATGCTCATTTCCATTGCCAATGTAATTCTTTCAATAAGCTCAACTTTCCTTTTGTTATCTCCCTTTTTGGTGGGTTTCTTTGAAATGGATTTTCATTAATCCTTATATATCCCACGGTTAGTTTATATTTCAAATAGTTACATCTTTTAAAATTCCTTCCCCCTTTCCACTTGTTATCCCTTAAGTGCCTACCCCCTCTCACAAGGGTGGTACCTATGGATCGTAACTGTAGGTTTCTAAAAAAAATCTTTCAATTAGTAATTATCCTTTTCTTCACTATTGCTTATCTTCCTACTTATAATTATCTTCACTGCTCACTCTAAGGTTCTAACAATGGAACCAATGTTGGAAAGAGGAAACGGGGAGTTACGATACGAAGACCTAACATCCCTTATGTAGTTAGTTTGTACCCCAGAGGATACAATGAGAGAAAAGAGTAATTGTGGAAGGGACAACTATATCTAAATGCATTCCATATGTGACTTAAATAAGAACCACATTTATTCATAACACAAATACTGATCAAATCATTGTAAATCTCTCTCTCTATATATATATATTCATATGGTAGATACAATGGTAGATCTTAGTCTCTACTTTGTATTCTCTTCTATTCTATATTCATATTCATATTGTGATTTTGATTATATCTATCTCCTATATCTATTATATACATATATTCATGGTTTATCTCCTAGAGAGACATCACCCTTATAAGATACCTTTTACTTCATCCTTTTTGTTAACCTTAGGTTTTGCAAGTCCTATGTGATAGCTTACGATAGCTTTTGGTCGCTACCTTGTAACCTACTAACATACATAAATAAGCAAGGTTACACCCCTTCATCCTAACTAGGCTAGTTTAAAGAACAAATAACAATTTTATTAAACGATAAATGGTAAGTGTACCACCCACATATCTATACTATCACAACCCTCTCTTAATGAGGTCTAATTATGTCAGATTAATTTTAAGTTAGTTTCTAACGAGGGAATGAAGTTATTAAGGTAACATATATATATATATATATATATATATATTGAAAATAAATTATTTAATTTTATAAAAGATAAATATGTAATTTCATATTAATATAAATGAACAAATAAATAGTGATTCTTATTTAACCTCTTTTATTATTTAAATAATTAAGACAAATGGAAACTTCAAAGAACTTGATTTTCTTTAATGAGCTAGAAGATAAATTATGTAATTGCTCAAGAGAATGAAGTTTTTAAATCTGCACTCCTAGTCATGGCATTCAAGATAAATTCAAATCTCCAATATCCTCAACAAAAATAAATTCAATTTTCAATGTTACATAGTTAATTGTAACTGTCACAATCATTTCAGCTTGATGTTGAATGTGGAAACACAACTCCAAGTTTATGCCGCACTTCCTCCTTAATAGTAATATTTTTAATCCATATTTTCAAACTATTTTCTCTCTCCCTTTGCCTTTGTTTTTTGGGTGAAAACATTTGGAGACACTTTGCAGTAGGTGATCAATAAACTAGCATACATATATTAATATTAATATATATAAAATACGCCGAGAGATATCATTATCGAGGCACCAAAAAATGATGAAAATAGGTGACTCAAAAATTATGAAAATTAATGATTATGAAATCGAGGATAATGAATGTGTTTAAGGAATTACTAAAAAGCATGAGTGTTATTTAAATATTTTTATCATTTTTTATATTTTTATAATTGATTTAATTTAGTATTCTATTTTGAATTTATAAGTTATAATATATAATATAATTTATAATTTCATTTTTAATACTGCATATTTAACAATATTTGTTTTTGGTAAATCTGACACATTTTAACTTAAAAAAAATTCTAAATTCACTATTACACATAAATATCTCTCGCTGTATTTTTTATTTTATTTTAATTGCAATTCATGTACAAGTATTTCATTTATCAACATGATATCAATACAAATTCTTTATAAATCATAATATGAAATAGTAAAAATCTACAATAAAAAATAGTCTTAATTTAAAAATTCACCATCAAATATTACAACCACTATTTTAGGAACATCAACATAAGACCAATATTAACTCTTTTTGAGCAATTGCTCTAAAAACTTATAGTAAAAAATAAAAAATTATAATTTAGAAACCCACCTTTAAATATCACAATTACAATAAAAACTAACAATAAAACACCAAAAATCCTAACATAAAATTCCATGTTGGATGCCTCTTTCAAGATTTAAATTTAAATCTACACAATAAAAACCTATGATAACTTGAAACAAACGAGAACTAATTACAAACAGGATTAAGTAGTCCCATGACATAGGTGAAGGAAAGTGCCCTTTGAAAGGTTGAGCCTCTTAACTGTTTCCTTCTCATTAAGCATTATACTCCCCTCCATTGGTGACTCTACATTTAGTTTCTTTTCAACAACTTAGCTGCACACAAGCTCTGGTTAGAGCTTTCGTTTTGAGAAACAATGACGCCCAATAACCTATTCTTTTGCCTTTTTGGACACCTACAATTTTCCTTGCCCTTACTAAGTGTTGTGCAACTGAAAGATGCGGGATTTAAGAGGTCGCTATTCCAAGGACGTCTCCCAAACAACCTACTCTCACATGAACTCAACCTCAGACTGCTCTCCAATTATAATTTCTTTTTCCGTTCGGTGCCACCATTATTATGTTTTGGTAGAACACCTTTTGTTAAACCCAACTTCTTCACAGGAATGTCCGATTTAGTTTGTTGATGAAGCTCTTGGAGATGGCGGGTTAGAGTCGAGATTTGTTGTTTGATCTCTAGCTGCAACGTCTTCTCCGTCTCTTACGCTAGTTCTGCCCTTAGTTTGGCTTCTTTCTCCGACATCATGCCGCCTGTGTTTCGAACCTTCGACCTGCTCTTCGAAATGACCGCCTTGCGCTCTGACTTCATTGAATTGCACCGGCACAGGTTCAATCTCGTGGCCTCTGAAATCATAAATTCTTTTCCTCCTACCCATTGCTCTTGATCTTCCATCGAAGACATTAAAGAAATCACCACAAAAGACCAAAATTGTTCGATGCATTAGTATTTATTGTATAGAAAAGATTATATGATAAGCAAAAATGAGAATTAGAGTTTTTGGTCGCACTACTGGATTTTTAATTTTGTTTTCCAGCTTCTATTTAAACTGACTCTTTAATTATTGTTTCAATAGGCTTTTGAGTGGGGCATGTAAGAAAATCTAAAGAAAGCTTGAATAAAACAACTTTAAAACTGCTTTAAAATAAAAAAAACCAACATCACTATTATCTAAAAATATTAATATTTGCTATCTAGTTTTTAACATAATCAATTAAAAAAATGAGAATTAGAGTTTTGGTTGCACTACTGGATTCTTAATTTTGTTTTTGAGCTTCTATTTAAACTGACTCTTTAATTATTGTTTCGGTAGGCTTTTGATTGGGGCATTTGATTTGCACTACTAGTAAGAAAATCTAAAGAAAGCTAAGAATAAAACAACTTTAAAAATACTTTAAAATTAAAAAAAATCAACATCACTATTATCTAAAAATATTAATATTTGTTATCTAATTTTTAACATAATCAATTAAATTATACTAATTATCTAATACAAAAAATAAATAAAATTAAATATTCATTTAAAAATAATTCAACAATTACTAATTATAATTTTAGAATAAATTATGAACTAAAATGCATCTATAAATAAAAAAATTTAATCTTTTTTTCTTTTAGTATAATTATAAAATAAAATTATACTTAAAAAATGCATTTAAAAAAATCATAAAATAATTTACATAGGGAAGTTTATGATTTAAATCTCTTTAATATGTTTGCAAGAGAAATCACCACAATATCTTGAAAACTTAAATTTCATTCTGAAATTAAATTAAATTCTAATTTCTAAAATTTATAAAAAATATATTATTTAGTTTTTAAATAATTAATTAAATTGTAGTGATTATCTATACAAATGAATTAAATAAAATTTCATATTCATTTTAAATTTAGATATAAAAACAATCTTTCTATTTTATTTTTTCCTCTTTTTGCATGTAAATCATTTCATTTTCTAAAATGATAATTAGAAATGCATTTAAAAAATTATAAAATCATTTACATAGAATTTTTTTTTATTTAAATCTCTTAGAATAAATTATGAACTAAAGTGTATCTATAAAATCAAATTTTCTATTATTTTTTTCTTTTCTTTTTTTTTTAAATTATTGCCAATTGCATGTCATTTGAACGTCAATTTAAATGTAAAGAATAAAAATGTACTAAGGTTTTGCAATCCATAATGTGAGTGTAAGAAGCCTCTCCGCTTAAATACAAATTTGAGTAGTTTTATGGATGGAAGGTCTGTGTAGTTGGTTTTTGTAAAGTTGATTGTAGTATAAAGAAGAATATGGTTGCACAAGGAGTTCCTTCATTTTTTGATTTGCATCAAAGCAGGAATGCATCCAGATACAATATATAGGAGTATTGTATCCATGTCTGGTATCTGCCCCATGAATGCATTTACCCAGACAAGGAGGGAAAGCATCCAAAAACTCTACTCTAGAATAGCTTGATAAACTGTTATCAACAACTAGCAATAACAAATGAAGGTACGTTACCATCTAGTCGCTCAAAACTCATGCATGCATGAGCTAAAAGAATGGACATATGAAATGGGTTGACAAAACAAACAAGTAATACTTACAACACCTTCATAATTGGTGATGATTGAAATTTGAAACCCATCCTCCAAATGTTCAAGGAATATCAATCAATATTGCAAGGTACTTGTTTTTTATTTCTTTTTACCGAGTTTCTTTTTACGTTCCTAATTTATTTATGAGATGAATTTAGTTCTTGAGATTTTATGCACATACATTATATGTCCATTGTTGATAGTTGAGTTTTGAAATTTTTACTTATGAATCCTTTCAGACAATATTGCAATATTATAATTGAATGTAAGCAATCACTGTTTTGAAGAAAATTTGTATTTTTTTCCTTAGAAGTATGAAAGACTAGTCTTTTGGGATTTATTAGCATTTGTATAATATATTTTACTATTCAAATCTACATTGTGCTCATGTATACCAGAATCTATTTTTGGAATGTTTGTTAAAATATTACAATTATCTTTGTCAAGGAAAGATAAAAGGGGTCTTATGTGTACCATGAATATTGATAAATATGTTGATAGTGAATGAAGTTAGGAAACTTTGGAGAAGGAGAACAACTATATATTGGGATGTTTACCAAATGATGATCCAAGTTAAAATTTCCAAATATACCCTTTGTAACAATGGTGATTTGTTGTTAGATCCAATTATACTGTAGCGCATATTAGTTGGAGACTTCAAGTTACGTACCCTCTCTAATGTTGAAAGAGCATTTATCGAGGCATAAAAAAATAGTGGGCTTCCTCTTCATTGTTTTTGCTTTGTCGTGGTGTTTTAAACATTTGACTCATTGTTATGCCTTATCGAACTTTTTCAATATTTTAAAAGCTACTGTTGTTGTTTCTCTAAGTTAGTCATAGTCCTCCCCAAGTTTGAGTGATGGGTAGATGAAATGGATTGGTTTTATGTACTTTGGCAAGATTCTCTGAATCTAAGTATGAATTTCATACACCATAAAACATAAGAAAACAATTCTCAATTGTAGGTCAAGGAACTTGATGAACCTAATTAATAGCTAGTTTTCTCTTGTTTAGTTCATATCTTTTAAACACTTTAAGCTGCTTATTTCATATACATTCCTAAACTTATATACCTTTTATATCTTTTATACCATCCAAACTAGACTTTGATAAGTGAAAATATGATTATGATATGATGATGTTTGTATGGATGAATGTGTATGAAATTCAATGTGAATCTATGTTTAATCCATGATTGTTAATGGTATGTATGCTTTAGATGAAACTAACTCCTTGCATCTAGAAGTATTGCAACATACAACAACTAGAGAACTCAATTCATAACCAAAGGATTCCAAGCCCTGAATGAATGAAATGAGTGGGGTTTATATAGGCACCCCAATTACAAAGCAGCGGCCCAGATTGATTTGAGATCAATGGCCCAGATTATTCCAAGAAACCCTAACCCTAAAAGCATAACCAACTTCATGGACACATGGCAAAAGTAGGACGAGCCACTTGGAGCGTGGCAAATAATGACACCTTGCAAATCACTCGAGCAAGTGGGAATCCAAAATGCAATTCCCCTTGGACTGCTCCCTAGCTGCAAATGCAAGAAATTTCGCTAACACAAAATCCAGCTCCTCCATTGATATGCTTGGCATAGAATCCAGCTGCACTCCCATTATGTCCAAGGTTTCAAGGCATTGAGTGAAAGTATTTTCCCACCTATCTTCCTGTTTTTGAAAGCCATAAAGGTCAAAAGGGAAGACATATCATCAAGCTGATTTTCCGTAACAATCTGCACTTCCTTGAAGTAAATATTCATCACATTTCTCTTCAATCCTTCTAAATCCAAGCCATTTGCATCATGATGCTCCTGCCCTGTTCAATCCTTCAAGAGAAGTGAGATTTTAAACTGAATTTTTTCAATTGACTCCGTATAATAGCAATTCTTCCTTCATTCCATCAACTCTTCCTTTTCCAACAAGGAAGATACCACCTGCTGAATATCTACGAGGTCCTTTCAATAACCCTTTTGGATAATATTTGTAGGGAAACTTATTTAAAAAAACGAACCTATTACTTTGTCATTTACGTACTGGAAGTCTTACAATTTAAATACTTCAATCTGGCCAACTTATCATAAGAAGGCAGATCTTATAAGTTACAATTTTCCAAGAATGTCCTCGTTTTGAATATTGTGAATCCAACTCCATGTTGCTTGGCTTATGATCCTCATAGCTTTAAAGTATCAATGGATTCCGACAAAGATGATTAGAATAAAAGTTCATATTTCTTAAGGGGCTTTACATCTGAATGAACTCCATTAGCCTTAAATTTTCTAATGAGTCATTTCCTTTCTTCACCTCATGTTTTATCTTTATCCTAATGCATTAAGTGTCTGCTAACTATAATTGATCTATCGTGTTCCCAATGAAGTTGTAACATCATAACCATAGGAGTAATCTTCTTAGGCTTGTCAATTTTGGGATTGTCAACTTGTAAAATGGACCTCATTCATTCCTGATAATTTGATGTATTTCTTTTTTTCTTTTAGTTTGCAATCCTTTTAAAAGTCTATGTTTAACTTTGCTTCTTAGTGTTTAGACTTCAATCAAATCTCAGTAAATCAAGGTGGGTAGTGTAATTTATGTTTCCATTAAATTTCATCATAACTTTTAAGGAAAAATAATTTCATCTCCCAACTCCTCATTGTTTTCAAAATCTAGTAATCTTGCCTTAATCATTAGAGTATCATCTCCTTAAAACCAAGTGAAGGTTTGCTCTTGGTAGCGGAACTCTTGTATTATTGTTCATGGTTTTTTCAATCTAACAATGGAACTTCTAATACTTAATAAAAAGTATTGAGGATGTGGAATTTTCATTTTGCTTCTTATCTCCAATTTTTTGTAGCTGCTTATTTTACTTCGTTTGCTTCGATCATTGCTTTCTTTGCTTGCAATAATTCATCAGGGTTCTCCAAGTGTTATGTGACTTTGTTCAACTTTTGGTGGATAAGTAAGGGAAATTCCTTCTTTTTCAATTTTTGTCTGACTATTATATTCCCTTGAGTATGCTAATATTCTTCATTAATACAGTCAAATGACAACTCAATTTGTTTAGGCAACAAGATAGGCTTGTTCTTTTGGTTCGAAGGGGATGAAGTAGTCTCTTGTCCTTTATCTTCATTGAAGAATCAAGCAATTTTTCAAAATTGAATTAGACCCATGATGACTCCATATTCATCAAGGTTAGCCAATAATCTTCAATCTCATAACTCAGGGACTTCTTCTCCATGAAAAATTGGAGAATCAACCTTGTTTATAATGGAAAACTTATAAAATGTAACTCTAACTTCGCTGTTAGTATTTAATAGGGGAGAATTCTAGCAAATCCCAATTGTAACATGGAAAATCCACCCTGTTTGTTCTGCCTATCCCTTGAATGGAATCCATCGTGTGAACTGCCTTGCAACTTCAAGCATAATAATCTTGTCCGTTGGATACAGGTTATTGATAGGACATTGGGCCCATAACTCATATTTTAAAATCGGAAATTGGATGAACCATCCAAATTTAAATCAATACCATAGCCTCTTTAAAACCTTGAAAGTTCTCCTTGAAGAATCGGGTGTATAATGAGGAAAGTGTAATTAGTTACTTATAATTTCTTTATAATAACTGTAATGATGGGTAACACTCATAAGTTTGAATTGGCCATTTGAAGTAACTTCACCTTTGCAAATTATCCTTATATTATTGAAGGGATATAAAAGATAAAGAAAAGGATATAATGAGTGTATTGGGATTCTCCAAGTTGCTTGGAAAGAGGTAACAGGTGTCACTTGGTTTTCCAATTTATTGCATTTAATGTAATGTAAATATCTCTCAAATTTGGGTGCCCAAGTGCCTGGAGGGAAAGTATTGGAAGCCAAAAAAGGTGTCCTTTCATATTTCGTGGAGGATTTCCAAGGTTTAAGTGTTGTTTGGATTGAAGATTCATATTTAAAGAAGCCTTATTTTGGGCTTAAGATCCTCTTCACACATCTATAGTTAAATTATCTCTTTGTATGTAGAAGAGTATGAACAATAGTTGAATGTAGTGTTTACAAGCTGATGTTAAGTTGGCTAATTTTTGGCATCATAAAGCAAGATGAATCTAATTATAGTAAGTCCATATTAAGGAAAATTATTTTTCATATTTTCGTGTTCTTGTAGTCCAAGCCTTGTATCTCAATCCATTAAAGTCATATTTGGATAGAGATTGAATTTCTGTAATGTCTCCTTCGCCAATTGCAATCCTCGCAGAATGCTAATCCCATGAGTTACAGAGACCTAGCACATCTAAAAATTTAAACTTTTAAAAATAGAAAATAGCAAAAAGAACTTTTAAAAATAGTAAATTCAATTTCGAGAAATCAAAAAATATGAAATAAATAGTAAGCATATTAAAAAATAGGATTGTTTAATTGAGCGTAGCCAGGAATCTCATCTTTGGGTCTTTAAGACTTTATACGTATGTTCAATTTCAACCCAAATTCTAATCAATTTTATTATATTCCAGACTTTACATTAAATTTTCAAGACAAGTATTTAAAAGAATCAAATAATAATAAAACTATGGTGATATTTGATGGGGAATGTGTTTATAGGTTTAAAGTCACTTATATTTAAGTTTATAGAGATCTATGAGCAGATCTATGGAAGGGTTGCTATTTAAGGAAAAACAGAAACATTCTTAATGGCTAATGTAATATTTGTTTATTTCTTTCATTGTGAGTTTCTAAGAAGTCAAGGAGGTCTGACATTATAATGAAATAAATTGTTTTTTGACTTATGATTTTATAAAAATCAAAGGCTTTTCAGATGCTTGAATATATTCAAAGTCACTTTATACTTGAGTGGATGAAATAACAAAGGGCAAAAAAGAGAAAAATTGAAATTTGATGGGTCAAGGGTGTTTTTACCTCACAGGTTCCCTATTGTAGAGCATCACACCAAGCTAAGACAAATTTATTTTAAAGGACACTTTCATCATTTTTTGAACAACTGCTTTGAAGTTTTGAAGATTAAATATCTCATTACACTGTTATTACGGGTCATTTGGAAAAAAAAAATATATCGTGTTTTGGAAAATGGGAATCTTCCTGAGTGGCAGATTGGGTTAGTTCCTCAGCTATTATTGGTGGTTGTTTCATTTTTCACTATTATAAGAATACCTAAAAAAGTCATTTTCCTGAGGCATTTAGAACAATTTGAAGGGTATGTTTCTTGTTTGAAAGCTAAGGAAATGGCAGTGAAATAACATGAAATTAATCTTAGGAGATATGTTGTGAATCTTATCCAATCAAAGAAATAAGAGTTGTGTCTTCTCAACATCTGGTGCACAATTATAGGACTACCTTTGGGGTCTCTGCATAACCCATCAAAAAATTACATTACCCAAGTTTGTCTTGCACATTTTGTTTTCTATGGCATGTATTATTCTTTAGTTGTGGCACTTGTTTTCTCTATGTGTGCTTTTGTTTGTTGTATGAGCGTGTCATATGTTTGATTAGTTATGTTTGTAAAATAATGTTGGAATGTGCTGCTAATACCTTGGATTTGTGGTATGTTAAGCTATCAAAACCTACCATACACTTGCTCTGTTGGATTCATATGCACAAGTTCATAATGCATGTATTCTCTATGTGCTTCTCAAGCCTCCATACCATGCATTTTGTATCAAACCATGCTTGTAAGGACTTTATTGATAGTCTATCTTTTAGCATTTCTATCATTCGGATTGTTTGTGCCATATGTTTTTTGCTTACAGTCTTAGAAAAGTATTAGTTTTATTCCAACTTTAATGTATGAATTATAGTTAGGTTCTTCAAAGTTCTTCAAGATTTAGATCATTCACATAGCTATTATCATATAACATTACACATAGGGGGTGTTTTGGAATTAAAGGACTTCTCAAAGTTTCATTTGTTTGTTCATGTTTATAGTTTTCTTTAGCTCAGAAATACTTGTTAGATTTTTGTAATATGTCAATTTGTTTTGCATGTCAAGCTGACCAAATGAAACATTTAAGGATTTCTTCTACATTGAAGAAGGGATTGGTAACAGTAGTTGAGCTTGGAAAATTACAAAGATTTCATTAAGCTTCAGTGTATCTAAATTGTTGGGGATGATTCATGCCAGTCTTTGTTGAAAATATCTTTTGGTGATTATTAGTTGTTGAACTTCAAAAACAAAATTTCTTTCCAAGGTTATTAAATGTGGTAGAGATCTACATTTGTTTGTTTGTCCATAACTTTTGTTATTATGGATGATTCATAATTTTACTTGTTTGTGATGATACACACAATAGGAAGGACAAGGAGACAAAACTGGTGGAATGTTTCTATACCTAAAATTTGAAGTACTAGGTAATTAGGTTTATTCACAAAATTGGTTCATTTGATGATTTTCTAGTCTTAGGAAGGGAATCTAAAACTATTAATTACATCAGCCCAAGCATCAATTTGTGGTGGTGGGTGTTGGCTGATGAAGTAATGCTTAGTCTAGTTTCATGATGAAGCAAGGTTAATACATCGTGGCACAAAGATGCCTTGTAGTGCAAGGGAAACAGGATGCTTTTGATACACGTTGACAACCGGGCCACCTGAATTGATATCCTCAGACAAATACCAACAATTACAAGATTAGTTGAGATAAATAAGTCTTCAAAAACAACTAAGATTTTCACAATCTTTTGAGAAGCAGTTCAACCATGGAAGAGTCCTCTATGTTGAGTTTTGAAGAAAGTTATGGGTACACATGGGAAGGTCATTGTCACTGGATTGGTGCAATTTGGGAGAGAGATTATTATGCAAACTATGCAAAGCATGTGAATATTTTCAAGCTACTAGGCCATTTAGGTAGAAATTCCAAACAAATGCAAACAATTTCACAAGCAAAAAAGGAGAAAACCCTGTGCTTCAAAACTTTTGAAAGAGGAAAAAAAACAAACATCATCATGGATACTCAATGATACCCCCAAAAAACATGCATCATGTAATGGGATCAAATACCCCCCCATAAAAAGTAGAGAATAAGATATCCCCCCAAATGTATGATCCTTACATAATGGTTAAAAATGAAGACAAATTTAAGAGTCACGCCTTGAAGAAAAATTTCTGGTTAGGCTAGATACAATCAAGTACAAATGCTTAATGATTGGGATTTCGATAGGGAGATGTGGTAGGTTATGAATCCAAGGTGGAAGATGTGTCTTTTTAAGCCGTATTTAGTTTATTTATAGGCTGTTTTTGCCCCAAGTGCCTATTTATAGGCCTTTTTTCATTTTATCATAACTTTTGCATACGGAGACCATTTTCCAGAAACGAGATATCGTCGGAAAGCTGGAAGAGTCAACTTTTCAGTGGTGTAGATATTTTGCAGAGATTTTGTAGTGCCATATTTTCCAGGTTGAAGATAGATCTCTATTTTTGGCTTTTGAAGCTCATATCTTTGTAAATGGATGACTTAATTACTTTGGAGAAAGGGAACTATAGGCAATGGAGTAATTTAATACTCACTCATCTTGGTGAGAGGAATCTATTGTCCTATTTGTTTGATAAAGTTCCTTGTCCTAGCACAGCTGATGAGTATTGCATTTGGAAAGGCTTCAGGGCTGCTGTCTTTAGAGTTATTTTTGAAAATGTAGATGATGACTTTTTGGAGACACTTATTCACTTCCAATGTCCTCATGCTCTTTGGAATCACATTAGAGAGGTGCATGAAGATCATGATTCTTCTCCATCTCTTGAAGGTCCTCTTTCCAACTCACATGTGCTTCTTCATTCTTCAGAGTTGATAACCCATGCTTGTGATCCCTTGGAGGAGATTGCAGATGCTTCAGAGGTTCCTGATTCTTCATCTTATGTTGAATCATTGAGTACTACCAGTGGTTCATTGCAACATGTATCTGATAGTCTTCCTGATTGGGATTCTTATTTGATAGACATTGCTTCTTTGTTTGTGGAGTCTCACATTTCAGACTTGGAGGACCAATTTGAGGGTTTATCTCTCTTATTTGATGATAGTCATGGATCAACTATTGTCACTTCATGTTTGTCTTTGGAGCTTG
Organism: Sequoia sempervirens; assembly: GCA_007258455.2. Lineage (NCBI taxonomy): Eukaryota > Viridiplantae > Streptophyta > Pinopsida > Cupressales > Cupressaceae > Sequoia > Sequoia sempervirens. Next base: position 16,468 of record VDFB02262537.1, read on the forward strand.
TTCAAGATCAATTTCCATTGGTTCCTGGTAAGTCACAGTTTGTTGTGATTGGGCATGTACCTGATTGGATTGTGGCATCATCTTCATCATCCAATAAATTGGCAACACATGAGCAGATTTCAGAGACACAATCTTCCTACATTTGGATTCCTCTTCCTACCACTTCCTATCCAGAATGGGAATCATTCCTGCATTTGTACTTGGTGTATCTTCTTCCCAAGGGGAGAAACATTGTTTGTAGGCGTTGGATTTTGTTTTGTCTTCAGACTTTAACCATGTTTGCAGGTGATCATACATTATGGGGGGGATATCTTATCTCTCTACTACCCTCTTATGGGGGGGTAATTTATTGTATATACATGATGCATGTTGTCCTTGGGGGGTATCATTGAGTCCTCCATACATCATGTTTGTTTGTTTTGTTTTCTCTCTTTTGGAGAGGAGTTTTGTCCCATGGGTTTTCTCCTTTTCTTCAGTGAGAGATTGCATCATTTGCATTGTAAATGGGTACCTAACATGGCCTATTAGCCGACCCATGGTCATAGTCTTTGCATAGTGCATAATAATCTTCTCCCTAAGTTGCACTTAAGGGGGGTGTTGGTGTGAATAATTGTCTTGTACCTAGCTTATTCATTCACTAGGTAAATTAGGGGACATATTCACATGGTTAAGTTTACTTAGGATAAAAGATTCCTTCTAGAAGTCTTAGTTGGCTTATCTAGAACTTATCTTATCTAGCTAGGATGCATCATTTCCTAGGTGATTAGGTTGTTGGTTGTCTCATGTCATGGTCTTGTTCATCCTATCTCTCAACCTTGCCCATATAAGCAAGGCATCTCATGTACATTGGTATTCAATAGCAATATCAAGCAATTTAGCCATTAATCAATCTTGCATTGTGAAGCAAGCATTCTTGCCATCTCTTGTGGAAGTGGTTTTGGTCTTAACTCATCTTTTGGGGGTGTTGAGGGAGTCACCATTAACTTCCTACAACCTTTGACTATCTTGTTGCTAAAAATGCTAAAGATAATCAAACAAATTGAAAGAAAAACTAAGTGTTAATAGAAAAGACTAAGAGAAGAAATCTTAATAAACATTCTAGGTATCAATATAGGAATTGACAAGGAATTTAACCATCAAGAAGCATCTAGTAAGAAGCAAGACTACATGTTGACAAGGAGAATAGAAGGAACAATGAATATGAATGCATTGTGATAGATGAAACATTAAAGGTGTTTTGGTTTAAGAGAGAATCGTATTTAACAATTAGCTATTTGGTTGAGAATTGGTTGCATAGATTTAAGGTAAATCTATGGTAAGAGTGAGTAATGAATGGTGGTGGTTGGCCTTCAAACTAGTATGTATAATATTTTTGGTTTTTCATGAACTTGCACTTGTTTTTAATAGTGATAAAAGTAGGATTGAAAGGGCCCAAACCTTTGTACAATAGAGTAGCTAGAAGGTAGACAGAGGAAGTACCATAAGATATTGGACAAACCAAACAACCCGACAAAATGAATTAGAATGAAACACAATTGTAGCCCAATTGATACACACAATAACAATCAAAGAAGAAACATGGGACGTGTTGAGCACACTGTGATACTGAGGGGGAGGGGGTGAATTAATATCTAGCAAATTTTTTTTTTTTGATCGTTAATATTTAGCAATCTTTTAATTTTTCAAAATTAAATAATTACATCAGATACACATATGCAAGATTTAGCAATTAAGTGCACAATGAGACATTTACGTGGAAACCCTTTTAGGAGAAAAACCACGACACGATTTTGCTTATCTATATAAATGACTTCATTTTCTTGTAGGCTCCAACCTACTAGAGACTCCAATCTCTCTACTTGACAAAAATATACTCCAAACTGTTGGAGGCTTCAACCTCCCAACATAAATTTCAACCTTTCCTCACAAACTAAGCTCTAAGCTAGCAAGAGGCTACAACCTCTTATTTGATAGGCTCCAACCTATCAGTTCTTCAAGTGCTGATATGATATTCTTCTTCACACAAATCTGATCAACCTTTAAATCTTTTCACAATCTTCACAAGTCTAAAAGCTCTAAATCTTTTCAATATTCACAAATATGATTCAAGTTCTAGATCTTTTATGATTCTCACAAATCCGATTCAAATTTACATATCTTCCTTCTTAAATCTAAAAATTATTAATACATCTTACTAGCATAATTCATTATTTCACCATGCAAATATCTTCATTATACATCTAATTTATTCTTCATATTTATGCTCTTATTCTTTTTTGATCTGCTTTTTATTTCAAAAAATATTAATTGAAGTTGTTGTTTTCAATTTTCCTTTCAACCTTTAATTATAACATTTTATTATGTCAAAGGATGTGTCTTTTATGAGGGGTATGTCTATTTGAATATATGCCTCCTTTTAAAACCGTTCAATGCCTTTCCTTAATGAATTTTATCTTTTTTAAATGCTATCTTTTAATGGATCAATGCCTTTATAGAATCACACCTTTTGTTAGCCTTTAATCATATTTTATATCATTGTTGCCTTTTGAAATAATTCGGTGCCTTTTTATATTAGTCATCTTGGGCGATTATACTTGTGCTCGTCTCAAGATAGTTTAAATCTGGTTTCATTTGTCTTGGGTGCCAAAAGCAATGAGTTGACCCGGGTTATATGTATAATCAATGATATTAAATACATATTATTCTTCCCAAAGGAATTTTTTTAAAATCTTTATTTAAACATGGAACAATATTTCTTAGAAAAAGGGAACCCTAAGTTTAATGTATAAAACCTAGGGCTAATTTGCTCCTTTTTCAAGGGTACATTAGGATGCAAATCAACAAGGTGATTAGACCAACTTTCAATCATGAAGGTGATCCAATCAGACCTGGATTTACATCTTTTTGAATCTTGGAAATGAATTAGAATTGATGCAATTGAGTTAACCTAATTAGACTATGTGCCCTAATATGAGAATTGCAAGATCCCGACAATTGACAAATTGTAATAGAGATTTGTAGGTAGATCTGGGAAGGGAAAAGTGTTGTGTACCTGTCATAAATTTGAATTCAGTCACTATAGGAGGACATAGTCGCCCAAGGGTGTCTCTATCCTTGTAGGGGTGCCCTGGATTTGTTTTCTTAGTCCTCTGATGTTGGATCTGAGCTCCCGATTCTTGCTTGCAAATTTGTCGGATCACTGTTGAATAATTCTGTAGGTGAGTTTCTGTGAGTTGACAAGGTGTAGGGTTTTGAATGCAAGAATGGACAAATGATCTTCAAAGTTCCTTCAATCCTCTCCAAACTTGAAATCTTCACATTCAAGGAGAGAAGAAATGTTGTGCCATTTAGGGGCTTGCCTTAGTCAAACCTCGTGTTGGTGTTTTCACTTCCACAATGGCAATGTAAATGATAGAAATGATAAATGATAGGAAGGAATGATGAATCAACAAAGCGCTGCAACTCACCACCTTTCAATGGATTCCTTGAAGGATTGAAGTCATGCACATCACTTCAAGGTCTTGGATTTTGCTTGCTTGAATGCTTGAATTGTTTGGAGACCTACAATAAGGGTTAGCCTTCACAATCAATGATAACATGAACACACATGAACTCACATAGGATTTGACATGAGGCTTTGATCTTGAAGTGTAGCAATAAATCTTTGAAATACTGCTCTTGACTTGCTCTTGACAAGAATTCTCTCTTAATGTTCACTTGTTACTAGATAGATTTCAAATGGTACAATAACTAGGTATTTATATGCAATTATGCTAATTTCTTGAAAATTAGATCTTGATAGCCGACCTTTGCAACTTGAATTTCAAATGTTAAAATGCTGACACCGACATGTTCAAATTTTGAGCTAGACAAAATAGGGGGACAAAGCCACCCAAGGGTATCCTAGTCCCTTATTTTTTTGGGATTTAGGTATCAAGGGAAAAACAATAAATAAATACATTTGTTCTATGCTTGCAATTTGTCAGAAAATGGTAAAAATAGGCCTCAAAATACATAATTTAGGAAATTAGGGGGTCAATTAGGTTCAATAATTTAGGGGGAGCAAAACATAGCATGAAATTGTCAAGAGTGACAATTTTTCGATGCTACATTTAGCCCCCACTTTAGTGAGAGTATGAACTTATGCTCAAACTCACACTAAAGTAGAAAATCCATGTCAAGAGAGGTCCAATCATCCAAATTTTGAAGAGATACGATGACTAAGGATCTAGGGGAAGTGCACAAGCCCCTAGGATCCAATATCCCATGGAAAACCAACATGAGCACAAAGGAATACACACATGTATGGAATGCAATAAGACAACATACACAAACATACATGTCAAAAACATGAAGCATACATGATGAAAACACAATATAACATATATATGACAACAAAATGAACAAAAACACGATGCAAACACGAAGAAGACACACAAAAGACACAACAAAACATAAGGTTAGTACTAAAGGATTCAAGTCGGTAAGGTAAAAAGACCTTAGTCTTAAATTGTCTCATACCAAATGTCATCCATCAAATAAATGTTAGTTAAAGGAATGCTCCCATGAGGACTAGCAAGTTGAGTTATGCCACATCACTCATGAGGCACATGGATCTACTGGCTAGTAAGTTGCATTATGCTAGGTGTCCATGCAATATGATGGGTTCCATAAGGCTAGCAAGTAGCATTATGCTACACTCATGAAACACAACTCTACTGTCAAGTTGTGTTATGCTCGAAGACCATGTTAAGGCATTCATGACTCACACAATAGCAAAGTTTGATATTTTCTAGGTGAATCACAAACCAAAGGCAACATGGGCTAGTGAAGTCCAATATTCACTAGGTGAGCCCCCAAGACAATGTAGCAAAATGAGAAACACACTAGGTCTAGTGAAGTCCGCTATTCACTAGGTGTGCACCCATTGACAACCATACCAAGATTTATACTCCTTGATAACTTTGATAAGGTTCTACAAAATGATCAAGATGCTATGCCAATGCAACACTAAGTTCAATGCATGTGAACAAAGTGAAAAAATGCCAACACACCACTAAGTTCAACACGTGAACAAAGTAAAAAATGCCAAACTCACCTAAAAAGGTGCAAAAACCCGCCTAAGGAGGCACACAAATGACAAGATAAGACCAAAAGCTCAAGGGGTGTTGTAACAACACCATCGCAAAAGGTGATTTACAAAAACAACGAAGGCGCTTTGCTCAATACATGAAAGGTCACACCTTAGGGAGCATCACACATGGCATCACCACCAAGATAGGACTAGTCATGGAATAAAAGACTCAAACCTTAGTGAATACTAGCCATAAGATTACCACCAAGGGGAACCTCATATGCCAAGAAAGTTCACACACTTAGAGGACATCATGCCCAATATAACCACAAAGGAGATGCTAACATAGATCGAGAAGGCCACACTTTCATTGAGAAGGTCACACTTCCTAGGAGATGTATGCTATCATCACTAAAAAGAGACCAAATTTTATGCAAACAATGAGCAAGGGACTAAATGCCTCCTTAAAATGTTAGTGTGCTTGCTACACTAACATTTTAAGGAGATAAAGAGGGATCCCTTTGCTAGAAGGAATGCACCTAGGAAAAGGCTACCTAACCCCTTGCCTCCCAAGTGTAGTGACAAATATGAGCCAAGATGGATGATATGCTACTCCTTACAAGATGAAATATGATTGCATAAACCTTGGTTTACACCCCCATGCATGGTGGTGAGTATGGTGTGATACTACAACTAACAGATGGCAAGGAGCAACAACTAATGTTATTTGTCATGATTAAGTTAAGGTCCTTATGATTTTTTTGTTATTTTTGAAGGACAATAGCAAAGACCTATTGTTGTTTCTGGCATGTTGAGCTCTATGGGAACAAAAATGCCTTGTTCTTTTACACCACATCCTTTTCCATTATAGCCAAATTATTTCAAAAGTTGATACCCTCTTCCATAATTGACTTCCATTTCTTTCGAAGAAGGTGGTTTTTCATAATCATCTTCATCATAAGTGGATGTGAAATTTGTGTTTTCCTCTTTCCTAGAAGTTGTGGAATTGGATGTGTTTGATGATTCAGTGATAGATTGTGTTGATAGCAATGAAACTTATTTCTATTTTCCCAATTTGATGGTATAATCTTGTATTTGCCCATGAATGTAGGTGTGAAATATAATGAACCCAAATCCTCATCCAAACATTTGTCACCGATAAAAGGCATTCATCTTTGTCCTTAATTTGTAAAGGTTCCACTTTTGTAGTTAGAGTCAATGTTCTAAGAGGATTCTTCATTCCTATTTCAGTTTGTAAACAATTTTCAGATTTTGGATAAGCTTTTATCGTGTAAACCCTATTGTTGTAAGTGTATTTTATGAGACAATGAAGCGTTGAGGGCTCTCCTTTCATTTCATGAATCCATGGTCAACCCAAAAGAAGATTGTATGAAAGTTCATGGGGCAGGCTATGGATGGGAGTTTGCAATACAACCTTACCAAATTTAACAGGTAATATTATCACACCAAACGGTTGTTTTCCCACATTATCAAAACCATGAGTGGACAAATTATCTGGTTGAATTTTAGTCTTATCTTCCCTGATTCTATCCAAAAAATTTACACTACAAACATTTAGCCTCAAAACCATTATCAATTTAAGGGTACACCTAATCCTAACCTTGTTAATAACAACCATTATCAACAAGGCATCATTTTGTTTTTGTGTTTCCAAGGGAGGTAATTCACTTTGATGAAAGACAATATTCACATTAGCCAAATTCATACCCTCAATTAAGGTTACTACATTGTTTGGTTGCACAATAGGAGGGACCCCGAATTTTTGCAAAGCATTTTGAAGCATGCCATGGTAAACATGAGATGTTTGAATTAAATCCCACAAAGAGATCTTAGCAAGAGTTTTATGAAGTCTCAACAAGATCAAATTCTTTAGCACTACATTGTTGGATATTAGGTGCAAGTGGGAGGTTGAGGCAATGGAATGGATGTTGGTGTTTGTTTTGGTTGCTTATTGTTTATAGTGTTAATATGTATGAGCAACAATATGATAACTTGGTTGCTATGACACATGATTACTAGTGAGTTGTTTTGCAAAGTTTAGGATATGGCCATGATATTTAGGTCATATAATGGGAGATGACTTAGGAGGTCGGGGACTTTTCAGAGTCCACTAATTAAAGGAGTTTTAGGAGTTCCAATAATTAAAAGAGTTTAGGTCAGATAATCAAAGGAGATCTAATAGCCAATTAGCGTTAATAACCTCAACGGATTTAACTTCTTATTGATGATTTTCTATCGAGGGAGAATCTAATGTCACCTTAGCATCTTCATCTATGTAATCCATAAATGTATCAATGATTTCATCCTCTTGTTCCACAATATCTTCCCAAGTAGAAGAGGTATTGGAGGAGAGACAAACAAGACCCTCATGATGCTCAATGTTTAGATCCTCTAACACCAAGATACCTTCTTCACAAGTAATT
>VDFB02262538.1:0-72463 GCA_007258455.2 Sequoia sempervirens
GTTTTCCGTGTAAACTTGCCAAAATTCCTCGCTGCTGTGGGAACTTCCGGGCCCGGCCGTCCGGAGTTCCATCCACGGAACTCCGTAATGGTTCCGCCGTCGTCGACGGCGGACCCTTGTCGGCTTCCCGCCCTTTAGGCCCCGGGCATCTCCTCGCCGCCGCCGTTCAAAATTGTTGAAAGTCATGCGGTGGTTGTCACACCACGTTGTCCCGGCCACCGAGCCCCACCATGCCAGAAGCCGCCAGGCCTAAATGAACCTCACGTCGGCCGCCTTTTATCCTCCGGGTCCCGAGCCTCAGACTTCCACCCCCAGATTTCTGCCGGCTATCCACTGTTGCCAACAGCCGTCTCCTGGCAGCTTCCTGGCTTGAAATCTCTGGTGCCCCTTAGGTCGAACCAAGCAAGCTCAAACCCAGAATCTGACTTCGACCCACGTCCTAAATTTTGCTCTTCTCCATCATGGGCCTCCTAAATATTAAAATTTGACCAAGGAGTGTTTTCGGGAGCTTTCGGCTACATTTTCCCTTCTAGACAACATTCCTACCAGGGAAGTCTGGCCCTCTGGGCCCGTATTGTCCAAATGACCTGAAACGAAGATCGATAATGTCTAAGGATAAAATTTATAATATACTTGGTTGATTATTTAGATTTTATCCTCAAGATATGGACTAACATAAATGCTTTAATGTTTTATTGTGCTGACTTTGCCCTTGCTTGTAGGATATATGGAATCAGCTACAGGAACTTCAGGTGCCTCCGCCGAAAAGGACAAGGGCAAAAATTCAGGAAGGACCCCTTGGGGCAAGGAAGACAAAGATCAAATGAAGTACCAGTTCCAGAGTGAGCAACTCCAGTCGAAGGTCTCAACGGACTGGAAGGAGATTTTAGATACCAACATCGGCCAGGTTGACATAGATGAATTCACTCAGAGGGTCAAGGTCAACCCTACAACAAAGAACGCCAGACTAATACGGCAAAGTGGAATTGCCAAGGCTGCCAGTTTCCCTCCCTCGATAGTAGCACCCAAGCTAGTGATGGCTTGCCAAGAAGCCTATCAAGCAGACACTAGAACGATTATGGATAAGGAGGGAAACATCCTCGCAGACATGTCACCGGAGGGAATCACGAAGACATTCCACATTCCCGAATTCCCGCATATGGAGGTTCCCACAATAGAACTATGCCAAGCGGTGTGAGATGCTAATCCGTCAGGATGTAAGAAATCAGTCAACCTCCTTTGGCTTAAGGAGAAACGGGGCAGTGCTGCAAAGGTTCCCCAGGAACTCTTTTGTAGCAATTTCCACGAGGACTACCACGACCTGGTAACTATGCTGAGCAGGGTCATGGGTCTCCCAAATGGCTGCCTACTTCCGAGAATGGATGACATATTATATTGAGCAGATTCTGCGAGGGAATGAGGACGTTAACACCAAGGTCTCATTCGACTAGGGAGGCATCATTAGCAACTGCTTCCATGAGCAGTTCATCAATGTAAAGAAGAGCTCTAAATTCTACATGACCTCCTACCTGGTGTACTCCCTAGCAGGTCAAAGACAATACAGTGGATTATTTGTTGCACTTGATTAGGGGCACAGGCGAGGGCTCAAACTGTTTGACAAATACCCTCAACTCCAATACCGCAACTTCAAGGAGTACTGCTGGGTCAATGACGCCTTCATTGGCCATATCATCAGATTAATCACCGGAGACTTTGAGAGGAGGGTCTCCCATAGCGCCAGGGTGCTCTTAGAGGAATATGCCTTCATGTTCATCCAATTCCCCAAGTTTACCTACATCCGGGCTCAGGGTTTCACGGAACAGCCAAACAGATTGTCGCGGTACCCAAATGACAGGATCATCCTCCTGGAGCTTTCCCGGTAGCTCCAGCACATCCAGGCTATCTTCAACAATAAGCACGTAGTAGGGATCTCCTATCCCATGACCCTTGGCTAGGGCCTGTACCAGTTACAGACTTCTCAATGTGCCAGCAACTCTGAGAAGGAGCTCAAGGAATATAATTTTGACTAGTACACTGCTCGCCTGTGGATGGACCCACATGGCCATTTGAGGAAGGCACTGGGGCCAGCATATGCCCACCAATACCACATTGAAGATTTCTGGGCAGACTGTAAGGACGACAAAGAGGTTCGCGCAAGGCACTATATGTGCATGACGATATTATTCCTAAGAAGAGTGCAACTGTTCCCGGTACCGGACCAAGTCGAGGCGGACGAGTCTACGATCATGCACCCAAGGTACCCGGTAGTTGCTAACCTGCCAATACCGTCGATCGACTGGGACGAACAAGAGGTGGATGACCTAGATACCATCACCTAGCCAATCATAACTCGCACTAAGGAGTGGGTCGATGGGCAAGTGACACACCTAAAGCGACAAGGGGTAGTCCTGACATATGAAAGGCTCAAAAGTGGGCCAAGTGCCACAAAGGACATCGCCGCCACCAAATCAATTGATGAGACCTCCAAGTCTCCCCCCGTCACCAGATCCCAGAAAAGGAAAGGAATGGAGACCGCACAATCTGCAGATCCCAAGGATCAAGCAGAGAGATAAATGGGAGGATCATCTCCCAAAAGGCTCAAGCAGACAGTGGTTATGACAGAATTGCAGCCTCCCTTGCTTCTCCCTCCCCCTCCTGGTAAACCGCCCGCCTCCCGGGCCGTGGTCGCCTCATCTCTGCCGGCGGTGGACATCTCTGTCTATCTTGCCCCTTCACCCCCGGCTGGGTCAGTGGTCATCATCGTTTCCTCTTCTAGCATGACCACTCCTCCTTCCTCTACCACCATGTCTCCAATTACATCCCTCCCTCTGGCAATAATAACATCGCCTGTTCCCTTTGCCACTATGCCCAAGGCTCTTACATGGCACATGCAGAGTCTTCCCCCTGAGCTCTCACAGATCCTAATGGACCCCGCACTCCAAGCAAACCTCGCCCAAGCCCTTGCAACAGTTCATCCTTCACAATAGCCAACAGGGCCGCCAGCCATGGAGGCCACAATGCAGATCTCAAAAGAGTTGGAGGAGCGAGAGTAGGAAGCCTCGAAGCCTATTGAGGAGGAGGACGATGAATATTATGAGCACCCTGAGTACGAGCACCAAACCATTGACAGAGTGGTTTATGAGGAGGAGGAGACGGGCTCTTCTAAGAGCGGAGATGAAGAGGATGGCTCGGGTGCCAAGGAAATCATCCAAACATTTGATGATGACCTTGAGGAGGAGTTGGCGTAGTAGCCAAAGGACGTTGGAGAGGAAGTGGAAAGGTCACCACATGGTGAAGAGGGGCAGCCACCAGAGGAGCAGCCACGAAAGGGTTTATCTGAGGCTGAGACCCATGCTGTAAAGAGCCCTGAGGCTGAGGCTACCGAAGAGAAGAAGAAAGAAGAGGCCGCAAAAGAAGAAAGTCTCACCCTGCAATTGTCCACCAAGCTGCCCATCAAACGCCTCGTATTCATTCACGACTCTGACGAAGAGGAGGAGGACGCTACTAAAGAGAAAGAGGAGCCCCAAAAGGAAAAGGAGGCAGAAGTCTTACCTTTAACTGAGAAAGGTGAGGGCAGCCATGATACACCCAAGTATAAGTTTGCCATGCCCGATTGGTTGGAGAAGCAACTTGAAAAGGCAACCCCTGTGCTGAAGGACCCAAGGGCGAGATTGGAGGCCATCCTGGCTCGATCCCTAACCATGACAAAGAAGGAGAAGAAGCCCAAGGTCCGATCCAAGATAACGATGGACGCTTTTGGCTCTCAAGCGGCACAAATTGCAATGCCTACAGTTGGCCCAATACGGGTGAATTACAGTGTCTCCACCATTGACTTGGGGATAGTAACTAGGGAGCCAAAGGTCAAGCACCTGGAGGAGTCAGTGGCCATGGTGGTGCACCTGATAAAGTAGAACAAGGTCTTCAAGGATGAGCTTAAGGTGCAGGTTGTTGCCCTAATAGACTACATATAGCAGTGGTCCTCAGTAGATGACCTGCCCACTACCTCCGCAGCCATACCACAGTTGCTCTCCAAAGAGCAGATAGACAAGACGGAGAGAATACTTTCCTGATCGTATACAGAATACTTTTTCTTGGCATCATTTAACTTTTCACTGAAATAGGCAATGGGCTTACCTTCTTGGCTCAACACTGCTCCAATGGCATAACCACTGGCATCACAATCCACCTAAAACACCTTGTTGAAATATGGGAGGGCTAGAACAGGTTGATCTGTCACCTTCTACTTCAATAGTTCAAAACTTTTTGCCGCTCCAGTGCTCCACTTGAATTCTTTTATATCCCCTCTCATTGTTTCAGTCAGGGGTCCACAAATACTACTGAAGTTTCTAATGAACTTTCTATAAAACTAGCCAAAACCATGGGGAAAGGTCTCACACCACTAGGTAGTAGTTCTTGGGTGAGGCATTCCAAAATAAGCATACTTCTCTAGGTCCATCTTGAGACATTCTTGAGCCAACGAACCATAGTACACTAACTCCCTCTTCACAAAGCTGCACTTCTTCAGATTAATCAATAGTTTCTCTTCTCTAAACTTCTCAAAGGCTCTCTGAATATGCATCAGATGCTCATCCAACATCTTACTGGAAAACAAAATTTCATCTAAATACACAATAACAAAACTTCCGGAGAGATACTGGCCTCATTTCACTGATCCACATAGATATGCCGGTCTGATGGTTGAGCCCAAAGGCATGACTAACCACTCGTACGGGCCTCTTTGTGTGGTCTTGAAGGTAGTCTTCCATTCATCTCTAGTCTGGTTGGTGTATCCACACTCTTTAGATAAATCCTTTGTGAGTACTAAGCTCCTCAACAATCCATCAAGTCATCCATCCTTGGCAGGGGAAATCTGTACTTGATTGTTATCTTGTTTATGGCTCAGGAATCTGTACACATCCTCCACTCTTCGTCCTTCTTTGGTGCTAGTACTGTAGGTACTGGACATGGACTCAAACTCTCCTATACCAAACCCTTTCTCAACAACTCTTGAACTTGTCTGTTCAACTCCTCATTTTCTATTGGAGTCATTCTATGAGCTGCCTTATTTGGCAAACTGGCTCCAAGAATCAAGTCAATCTGATGACTAATCTTCCTTATTGGTGGTAAACCCTCAAGTACATTATCAGAAACAATATCCTAAAACTCATCCAACATCCCAGAAACTTCTTCTGGAACCTCTCACTATCCTCCTTACTCACTATAGGAATCAATGCATAACACACACGCTCATACTTCATACCTTCTAAAAAAATTCTTCCATCTACATAACAAATTCTAGCAATATTGCATACCTTTTCTTCAGTCTCCTTCAGGGGTTTCAACTTGTGACGAACCCCATCCTTTGTCAAGGAATAAGTGTTTGCATGGCCATCATGTATAGCTCACCTATTGAACTGCCACGGCCTCCCCAACAACATGTGACATGCATCCATGGGGATGATATCATAGAGTACCTCATCATGGTAGCTCCTAATCTTGAACTTTACTAGGCACTACTCATTGACCAAAATTTTGTGGTCTTTCTGCAACCAGGCAATCGGATACAAATGTGGGTGTCTTTCCCTCTTCAGCTTCAACTTTGTGAACATCTCCTCTGACATCAGATTATCAGTGCTCCCACCGTCAATAATGATATCACAACATTTTCTTTCACACTTGTACCTTGTGCGAAACAGATTCTTCCTCTGTTCTGGTTCCTTTTCCTTAGTCACCAGGGCTCTCCTAATCACTAGGGCTTCTCCCCTTTTAGCATCATCTGAATGTTCAGATTGGGCCTCCTCATCTGCATGCACAACCCTTCCACGACCTTCTGGACTTTTGTCTTCCCTTCCTTGGTGTTGTGGACATTTCCTTAGGCTCAATGCCCTTCTAACTACCACCACTGAAAACCACGTTCTCAAAACCACCTCTTCGATCCTTGTCCATGTCTCCTTGTCCTCTACCTCTTTGATCCTGCTTGTTTTTGATCACTAGGGCAATAGAAGTTGTGTTCCTTTGGCTTTGGTGGTACCCACGTGCTTGCCTGCTTCATCATCATTTCGGCTTCCTGAAGGTCTTCCATTGCCCCTTCTGCTTTGACCTCCTCGTCCTTTTTGCTTGCCATCAAATCTTTTGTTTAGCTTCTCTTCCACATTCAGAGCAAACTGATACACATCCTCAATGGTGGTCATTCTGACTAGGCTTAACTCCTCCTGGATGCTTGGTCGTAACCCATTAATATATCGGGCTACCTTCTCCTTATTGGCCTCTTTGTGACCCGTTCTGATGATTATCTTGTGAAAATCTTCAGTATATTCTTTCACAGATCTGCTTCCTTGTTTCAACCCTTGCAATATCTTCAACAGATCTAACTTGTAGTCCACTAGTATGAACTGCTTCTTCAACTTCTCTACCATGTGATCCCATCTAGTGATATTGCCTTTTCCTCTTCGATTTCTTTCCAACTGGTCCTCTTTCCACCAAATACTGGCATGGCCCTTCAGCTTCATTTTCACAAAATTAACCCGATCTAGGTCCTCTATTTCCTCATACTCAAAATATTCTTCTAGATCGTTGATCCAGTCGATCAACTCTTCCGGGTTTAGAATTTCAGAATAACTGGGGACTTCTGCTCTAGGTCTTTTCCCAATCTTCAAAATGGCCCTTATTAGCTACATTTGGTCTTGACCAATTGTTTCTTCTTCATCTTCTACATTTGAACCTTCTTCCTCTCCTTCATCCTCACTTTCCTCCATCGGGTTTAACCCTCTTCTCAACTGCTCTTGTAACGCATCAATCTGTCCCTGGAGGGCTGCCAGTGCATCTCTTCCACCAGCATTTCTGCAAGCTCGATCACCTCTAGCACCACCACACCTACTAGGCATCACTCTTGGAGGCATCTTTCTTGACCTTGACCCACAACCACAGTCTTGGTGTGAACTACCTCACGATTGGTGATCTGTTCACATGCTCAAGAAAGCCTACTTTGATACCACTTGATAAGGGCGCAGTCCGAGACTTAGAAAATAACCCACAAATAAGAGAAATTTAATTATTCAAAAAATGGAGCTTCTTACATGTAGAGGATCTCAAATCCCCAAGTTCTACAACACATGCAAATTACAGACAACTACAAAATAACCCTTTCGCAATATGCGAGCTTGTCCCCAAAAAGTTACCCAAAAATTAGAAACCTGCCCATAAAGAGAGCTCCTCTTTAGTTTGGAGCTAAAACAACATTCAAATTTTAGTTTAGGTATTTTGGCACTGAAAATTTACAACATGAAGTTCAAATTTCAAAAGAGCATTTGCAATTGTACCTTCTAGAAATTTTTCCAACTTCCTGGAGCCATAACTTTTGATCCGAGACTCCGATTTGTGAACCGTTTGAACCATTGGATAGGTCTCGAAATCAATAATGCACTTGAAATCTACTACGTCAATTTTAGCAAGTTTTAGGGCCATTCTGGGAACTCTAAGTGCCTCAAATCCAACTCAAAGATTTTCAGGTGCAAATCTGGGAAACTAAAAGTACAATATCTTTCAACCCAGGAACAGAAAATAAAAACCCTAAATTGGGAATTTCATTATGACAAAAAGGGTATCCAAAACTGTAAAAACATCTAAAAACTGAGAAACTTGAAATTTAACTATTTTTGGGTGATGCAAGATTGCCCTTACACCACTGGATGCTCTTGCATCAATTTTCACTCTTAAATCATTAGGCATATAATAATGAACAATACTTTTCTAATCATTTGTCATAGGCTATAGTTGAATAGTTAAATCTAAGGGAAATCAAGCATCCAAAGCAAAAGATTTGGTAATTTTCTTTAGTTTATTTTGTGTTTTCATGCTTATATGTTCATTGCATTTTAATCTAAATATCTTGAACTAATGCTTGGACTAACAAGTAGTGTACTTGTCAACTGTCGAAGACTAATATTGAAAAACTACTAATCTATGGTTTTGTAGCACGTTTGGCCAAGACTTTTTATTTTTCCACTAATTTAGGCACTAAAGTTAGATTAGAGGGTAAATTAACTTTTTTTTGTGCCTGGGAGGGCGTAATAGACATATGCTCTCCCCTCACACCTAGTGTGATCTCGTGGATTAGAAATATTTACATCTCTTCATTCTGTTTAGATCAATGTTTTAGGTAAACATAAGGTCACTAGCTTGTGTGTATGCTCTCCCCTAGTGCTTCATGTGATCTTGGGGATCAAAAACACCTAGTGTTCCTTTCCTTTTAGGGGACCTACCTAGGGATTTCATCACCTTAGAGGATGGTCCCAACCACACATACCAGTGGTGTATATAAAGGGGGGAGAACTAAAGTTGTACCACAATCTAGTTGTGTCATAATTGGAGCTCTAATTGCCTAGGGTGATTCCAAGCTAGGAGTGAAGGGTTGGTCCAAGCTCTCAATAACTCAAATGTACCATGCATAGGATCGTATGCATGCTCCAAATCTCTAAAGCATTGAAAATCCTTGTATTGCTAGAAATTGTCAAATACAATATTTCAATGAAGAGTGAGAACTACTTTAAAGTAAATTTTATTTAATATACATGTGAATTTTTAGAACGCAAAATATATAGATTATTTGAAAGTACCTGTGTCTCACCCTAGAGCACGCTACCAATCCCACTAATGTTAGAAGAATGTATGGTCACATCAGGGACACCTGTATCAAGTAAAGGACTAGTGCCAAAGAGAAGTGAGTTGTATGTGCTATGTACATCAGATGCAGTAACCTCAATTCGATGTTGTGCAGGGGCTATAGGCTAGTCTAGAATATGGTGACCATCCTATGAAGTCGCCTCACCCCGACCCGACTGTCTACCAAAATATCATCTAATATGAGCCAGTATAACATCTAAGGGAATCCCATACTCCTCATTGATAAATTGGTATGATGATAGTAAATCAACAATAAAAATCGAACACACATTAAGTAGAGTGGCTTCACTCATCTGGGTCACATCTGATGATGATGGTAGGGGCCACATTTGATGATGATGGTAGCTATGCATGAATGTAGGGATCATAATTGGAAAAGGTATCCTCAGTGGGAGGAAGGATAATACGTAGATGTAATAAGTATCTTCCTACACAATCAAATTCCATCTAATCGACATAAGTAGCAATCATGGAAATACTGTCAAAAAGGTTAGATCTAGTAGGTGTTGCTGCTACACCTCTTGCTGCTACTAGTTCCAAACATTTTGGAAGAACCAAAATATTTGGACCAAACGATACCCTCTTGTTGATGGGTGGTGGAAAATCTATACGTCTAAATTTATATTTGTCAATAAACCTCACTTTTCCCTCTCTAGCATGTGAAGTGCAATACATGTGTAATCGACATCTAACTCTAAATGGAACTTAGCATATAATTGTTTACAAAAATAATGTGGCAACTCATCATTATGAGGCCATCTATGATGGGTTGCCAACCATCTACAAAATATAAAATTAGCAACAAGCTCATCTGTACATCTAGTAACAACATATCCTCTAACTTTTTTTGTCCCATATAATGAGGGAACATGCTCTGCACATTATATAGTGAAACTCTATGATAAATATAGTCAATGTTTATATTTCCAATAGCACTGTTGGAAAGGGATCTATAAAACTCCTCAATGTTGACCTCATCATAAGGATTATAAGATTGAATCATGTGAATCATACATGTGATCTCCTGATGAATCCTAACTAATCTATCTCTATTAGGGAGATTAGGGGATTTTTGTATTGTTTGGTCCAAACATCTCAAAGCATTTTCTAATCTCCTAATGTTGTCATATAAATTAGACCTAGCCTCGGGTTGCTCCTGAGACTGAGTGGAATGATGTGATCCCTGATCATCAACCACATCTATATAAATACAAAGATCTGCATTTAATTAAAACAAAAAAATTACAAATATGTACTTATTTTATTTCTCTAAAATTAAATATGCAATAACCATTTTTCTAGTAAAATACTTCATAAGAAATTATAAAAAAGTAGGAAATATGAGCAATGAGTGGATTGAACGTCATGAAGTAAAAATAAGAACAATTTTAACTTCATTCAACTATCTATGAAAAAGAGGGAGAAAGGGAGAAAGTAGGATTATACAAAATTTCCTATTAAAAAGTGGTACTAAAGTATCTTAATGCAATATTCACATGTAAAAGTAATGTAAGCATATAAATACATAAATTTTGAATGCTTTAAGAATTATGGACATGGGGATTAAATTTGGCTAACTTCGTAGGAAATCTAAGGTCTTAAACAAAGAATCTCACGTATTATCATTTAAAATTGCAAGGTATCTCTAAATTCCAAAAAACAATCATACAATAGTGTATAATATAGGATAAGAGTGTATGATTAAGCATAATGCATCTAAATAAGTAGGGATAAGGAGATAATCATGCATAACTTATATTCAGGGACATATTGCATTTTAGGATACTTACAAATTACAATCAACCATAAGCAATTCTACACTATAATTATAATTATGTGTGGTGTTATGAATAACCATAAGCAATTATACAATATAATTATGTGTGGTGAAATTCTACTTCATGTTAGAGAAGGAGATATTCTATTATGATTGAGGTCTTAAGTGTTTATCCTTTTGTCATTGCACACATCTAGGCCTTTTTGGATGCCTCACTAAGTGAATGTATAATACCATTCTTGGTGATGATGTACATTCAATACAATAAATGATTCAAAATAAAATACAAAAGAATATTAAATAACAGTAAATGATCAATCAAATAATTTATTGAAATAATCTTGGAAGGCTATTAATTGGAGTTATGTGAATGGATAAGTGAAACTAGCTATAGTAAAAAATTTGGTGCCTACAATATGTTTTAGGATATGACTAAACAACTATATAATTTCATTTAAATGCATGATTTTATAAATATATTTAGGGGGTGCATTTAAATGAAATTATAGTCATACTTTCTTACATTAAGTTGCAAGTCATATTCTAAAATACATCAAGTGCTAGGCACCAAAATTTCTACTATAAATTGTTTCACTTATCCATTCACATAACTCCAATTACTAAGGGTAGTAATTGGAGTTATTAATTGGAGTTATGTGAATGGATAAGTAAAACTAGTTATAGTAGAAATTTTGGTGCCTACAATGTATTTTAGGATATATGACTTACAACTCTATAATTTCATTTACATGCATGATTTTATGAATATATTTAGGTGGTACATTTAACTGAAATTATAGTCATACCTTCTTACATTAAGTTGTAAGTCATATCCTAAAATACATTGTGTTAGGCACCAAAAATTATACTATAACTAGTTTCATGTATCCATTCACATAACTCCAATTACTAAGGGTAGTAGTAATTGGAGTTATGTGAATGGATAAGTGAAACTAATTATAGTGGAAATTTTGGTGCCTACATTGTATTTTAGGATATGGCTTACAATTAGATATAATTTCATTTAAATGCATGATTTAATGAATATATTTAAGTGGTGCATTTAAATGAAATTATAGTCATATTTTCTTACATTAAGTTGTAATTCATATCCTAAAATAGATTGTGCTAGGGACCAAAATTTCTACTATAACTAGTTTCACTTATCCATTCACATAAACTCCAATTACTATGCTTCCAAGATTATTTCAATAAAATATTTGATTGATCAATTATTGTATTGAATGTACACCATCACCAAGCATGGTGTATTAAACATTCACTTAGTGTGAGGAATCCAAAAAGGCCAATTATTACCCTTCCAAATTATTTCAATAAATTGTTATTTAATGTTCTTCTATATTTGATTGGCATTTTGCATGTTTAGGTGAATTGACTAAATTTGAAGGTTGATAGATCAAAGAGTGAGTCTACAAATACATTTTGAACCCAAGTTTTCCTACATTCAACACAATAAATGATCAATCAAATACAAAAGAATATTAAATAATAGTTTATTAAAATAATTTGGAAGGGCAATAATTGGCCATTTTCGCCATTCTTGATGATGGTATACATTGAATACAATAAATTATCAATCAAATACTTTATTGAAATAATGTTGGAAGGGTATTAATTGGAGTTATGTGAATGGATAAGTGAAACTAGTTATAGTAGAAATTTTGGTGCCTAGCACAATGTATTTTAGGATATGACTTACAACTTAATGTAAGAAAGTATGACTATAATTTCATTTAAATGTACCACTTAAATATATTCATAAAATCATGCATTTAAATGAAATTATATTTAGTTTTAAGTCATTTCCTAAAATACATTGTAGGCACCAAAATTTGTACTATAACTAGTTTCAATTATCCATTCACATAACTCCAATTACTACCCTTAGTAATTGGAGTTAGTAATTGGAGTTATGTGAATGGATAAGTGAAACTAGTTATAGTAGAAATTCTGGTGCCTAGCATAATGTATCTTTAGGATGACATACAACTCTATAATTTCATTTAAATGCATAAAATTATAGAGTTGTAATTCATATCTATAATTTATACTAGGCATATCCTAAAATACATTGTTTTAGACACTAAAATTTCTACTATAACTAGCTTCACTTTTTGCAACAAGGGTTGGTGTTGGTGAGCTTTCATTTTTTCATCAATGTTTAGTAACTATTTTTCTTAATCTAAGTCTTTGATAGATTTTGAGTATAGGTTATATGGTTTAGGTTTTTCTCCAATGCTCACAATTTTGTGTATAAAAAGGGTTTCATTTTTAAATCTAATATATCATTGATTCTTCTATTTTTTTTAAATATGAAATCAGTTCATATTGCCACATCTTTCTACTTTTATAAGACAAATTTCTTTATTTTTTCATGAGCTACTCTATATTCTAATCTTTCTTGGAGGAGCGCTCATCTCAACCCTACTATGAATATCAAATCTAATGATCTAATTATCTTTTTATAAGTAAATATGTTGAGAATGCTTTAGGTGATTATGATCATGATGCCCATGTGGAGCAACACTATTTTTTATGAAATTTTAGTCAAGGATAAGAATTGAGTACACAAGTAATGAATGTGATTCATAAAATGTTGTTTAATAAACCACATGGATTAGACCTCTTAAAAATTGATGAGGTTGTTGTGGTGGCTTCAATTGCTTGTCATTTTATTTTTATTAATCTAGTGGTATCCAAGGTTTTTTGCAATATGATATTGAGTATTGAAGGTACTAGAGTTCTCTTAATAGGGTCTATTCTATATTAATGTATCCTAATATAGAGATTAAATAGTATTCTATAAAAGTACTGAATTAGACACACATTGCTAAAAATGAAATATGATAAACTAAAATTGTCAAAAAATAATGTATTAGATTCCAATTGATGCTAGGGAGAATATTTCAAGTATGTTTGAAATGACAGATACTATCAAGGAACACAAGTTGGAAAATGAACTCACATGTTTGAATCCTCATGGCATATGCACTATTGAGGATTTATTTCACAAGATAGGCTAAAGGAATCAAAGATTGAGGAGACAAACAATCAATTAAGGAAAATGCACTCACATGTTTGAATCCTCATGGCATTTGTACTATTGAGGATTTATTTTAGAAGACAAGCTAAAGGAATCAAAGATTGAAGAGATAGACAATCAATTAATCCCTGTTGTTCTTTCTAGCTTTGGAGACCCATATAAAATGTTTTGTATCCAAATAGGGGTAGCTTGCAAAATGGTATGACTTATTTGTACTTCTTGGATACTATATAATTACAAATTATAGAACCAATAGTTGAAATCAATGAAGGATAAATCCAAATTTTAATGATAGTAGATTACTGTGATTCTACTGATAAGCTTCAGAAAATTACAATCATGACAATTCCAATTCTATTTGCTTCTAGAGCTAAGATGAATTATTTATTCATGAAGACCAAAAGCAACTCCTGAACATTTAGGCAACTCCATGGAGAGTGCTCAATAGTGGATACCCTATAAATTCAACTTATATGATTAAACAAAAGTCAAAACCCATAAAACATTAAAATATAATAGCACTCATAATATTTTTCACAATCTTTATTTGGAGCAATATGTTTTTTTGTATACTCGTGTACTAGGTGTGCAAGTTTTTGAATCTTCTAAAATGGCCAGTGTTTTGTATTTTGTGTTAAAGACTGATTTGGCAAGAACTACCCTTAGTGTTTGTGAAGATCATCTATGTTGAAGACTTTAAATCTCTCTTTGTTGACCATACCAACCATTTATTGTACATGAACATAGAGTTGCACCCTCTATGCAACTAGAAAGGGTTGTATTTATGCAGAGTTTTCTTGTGCATATCTAGTTAAAGAAATTGAAGGAAAGTCATAAATTTGAGCATTTTCACTTATTTATATCAGTCTTCATAATCAACCTATATGTGACCTGCATAGTATATTATTTGGAGTTTAAAAAAATTAGCCCCCTCCTAGTTTCATTGGCCTATTTGTGGCATTTATCACTAGGTGCTTTATTTTGCCCCATGCCTCTCTTTCATCATCAACCCACAAATCCCACCAGGGAGAGTAGTGCAAGATATGGCATGAGATTTGATGGTGTTAAGGAGGTCATTAGAATAGTGCTTGGGCACAACAAATACAAGAAAGCTAGAAAATAAATATCACATGTAGAACTTGAAATTTGCAGTTGATCAGATTCCTCAAGAACAAAGTTGCAAATAAGGAAGTTATTTTATGATTTTCTCTATAACTAAACCCTTATGGGGAACAAAAAACCCTTAAAGTAAATTACTCAAACCCTTAAATAAATTAAATTTTATGGCCTCTTAAAAATCACTATGAGCAAAGATAAATTTAGCCCTAATCCTCCAAAAATGAAAAAAGCCCCAGTAACCCTAACTTAACACCAATCGCACCAAAAAGCAACATCAAACACACAACAAATTGAGAGTTTAACTAATCTCTTATCAAGCAAAACATGCACTTCAATAACCGAATCAAAGAACCTGAATGAAGAAAAACCTAGCTTTGATTCCTTTTTGTAGACCAAGTCTTCATGCGAGCAACGTTCGATCACAACATGCAAAATGCCCATGTCCAATCTTTTTTTTGCTTTTATATTCAATGCATTTAGACAGAAGTGATTTAGCTAAGTAGGTTTCAGCCGAAACCTACTAGGCCTAAATTATGAGGCCACATAGGTGCCATGTCATCACCACATGGTTTTGGTTGAAACATACTTGGTTGAATCACTTCCAGTCGAAATTGGTTCAATAGAATTCATACGATTGGCCCAAAGTGTGACACAAGGTTGTACTTTTACCCTTTTACTTACACTTTTTTGGATTATTTGTTTTTCAAAATTAGGGCTTAAGGTGGATGTGGATATCCCAAATACATATAAGGGTGGATAGATGAGTTGTAACATTGAATAAATATTTTTGTTAAATTTTTACTAATATTTTTTATTCCATTATGAATATATACTATAAAATATTTGTAAATATTGTGTGTTGGCTAAAGTGGACACATTAATATGTTAATAATACTTGTTTTGATGTGTTAAAGAAGGGATACTAATATCAAAGATTTAGATAAAATATACACAATATATAATATATTAAACAATAATTAATAATTAATTATATTTTATTTACTATATATAAATTATATTCTATAATACAATTATTAAATACAACTATACAATTAATATATTTTAATATAAAAAAAAAATTAACATATAAAATAATACAATATATAATATATATTTAAATATTCTATAATACATGTAATAATTAATATAATATATGTATTTACCTAAAGAAATTAATATGTATTGGATAAAATAAAAATTACTTTATATAATATAAGTATATTTTTAATTGTATAAAATAATTATTATTATATTCTATAATAACAATTACTAAATAAATATATATATAATTATTAATTACTATTTTTTTATTTTATACAGATTAAAATAACATATAAATATAATACAATATACAATATATAATATATATTTTGTACAATAAAAATTAAATTAATATGTAATATTATAATATTATATAGTACTGTAGTGTAGGAAAATGTATCCTTTTTTCACAATTAAATTAAATCCAAGCTTAATTAAATGTAATTTTTTAGGGGTATTAACCTAACATTCATAAATGCCATTACACAACACTTAACTTTGGAAGATGTGTATCCTAGGTAAGTGACCTAGGACCCATTTTTCATAAGGCGAATAGGTCCTCACTTAGCCCTAGGACCCTATTTTTACATAATGCTTAACATTGCCCGATGTGTGTCCTAGGTAAATGGCCTAGGACCCATTCGCCCTATGGCGAATGGGTCCTCACTTAGACCTAGGACCGCTCTTTGAAATATGTTTTTGGTGGTATTTTAATGATTTCAAATCCACAATTTAGTGTCAACTTGTGATATTTGAATTTCGGGAATTAATCTTAAGATATGTATAAATAAGAGGATATTTCACTATGTTTTCACCTATAAAATTGAAGACTTCAAGAATTCTAGCAAATTTATGAGCAAGTGTGATCAAGAGCATTTCAAGGCATTCAAGGGTGGATTTATTGAAGATTCTTACAACAGTCAAGATCCATCCATCATGTCAAAGATGTCTTGCATCATGCATGTTGTTTGAGCTAATATGGTGATGTAGTGTTCAAGATCAATTCAAGCATTTCAAAGGCATTGTTTCACATCAAGTTTCATGATCAAGATCTACATCCATTGAGGCCACTTCATGCTAGTTCACAGATTTGTTATCCAAGGTTTCATTGTTTCATCCCTTCATTTTTCATTGTTTCATTCCTTCATGTTTCATTTCATTTTGACCAAGGAAAACCCCTATTCACCTAACAAACAAAATTTTTCTCTCTTGGATGTGTGATTGCAGATTTTAGGTTGAAGATCCATGAAAGAGAAAAACTGAAGAAAATTGCAAAGTTGTCAAAGTTGCAAGAAAATTTGTTGAATCACGAAAATTCCTCTACAAAATTTATTTTTGGTTGTCTGGAAGTGAACACCTAGAATCTAGAGGTGCAAACTAAGCAAAACATAACCCAAAAAGCATTTTCCAAAAACCCTAGCCAAGACACATTCACCATAGGGCCAATGAGTCCTTAGTGATGTTTGTAAAAGCATCTTTCGTGGTAGGTACACATCATTCTCACCTTTCTAGATCTGCATTTTGATAGTTCTATTATTTTTTAGATTTGCCCTCTATATCTTGCATTTTTAATAAAACTACTGAGAAATAGGTCCATTATTCATCACTCCATTATCGTGAACACCCTATCCTTTATGTTTCATTTTGGTGAAGTCGACATGATGTTTGTTTATTTTGTATTCCCTTTTGTTCCTTTCATATTTCTATTTCTATTTGTAGAATTTATGTTTCATCAGTTTGAGCATATCTAGCTTAATTTGATAAATTTAATGCATTGTGTGATTTCAAAATTGCATTTATAAGATTTCATTTTTAGATTTTTACATAGTGTAATCAGAAAATTACCTTGTTTAGAATCTAAAAATTTCATTTACATATTGCATCTTAGGTCATTGCATTGCCCTTTACCCTCTTTCCATTTTGGGTGTGTACAGTAAGTTTGTCAAATCTTGTATGAGCTTTACAACTTGGTGCCCTATTAGTAATACTATTGCGAGATGTAGTTTGAGATTCATGTCATCCCATGATACACCATTTGTTGTGGATCTTGGGTTATCTAACTCTTTTTCTAATAGTGTTGATAATCAACCCCTTATGGATCACAGTATGCATACCTCATTTCCAATGACTTCCTTACCTATAACCAATGTGCATGATGTTATTCATGTCTCACAAGAGAACACAAGAAGAATAAATGAAGGCCTAAAAAAGTTACAAGACCTTGTGTTTACTGAAAGCATGGACATAAGTATTACTCCTACTTTACAAAATCTAAGGAAAATGCTTAAAACTAAACATGGAATACAAATTTTATATAACCTCAATTGCTTCCCTCATGAGAACTTCAACAATCAAGAGAATGATAACATACATGCCTTAGTCAACTTTATTGAAGCTAAACCTCATACGATCCAAACCAAAATGCCCCTTGATATTACTTTCTCACAAAATGACATAATCAAACATGCACCCAATGGCCCTCTTTACATAGTTGGAAGAAATAACGACAAGTTGATCAATGGGATATTAATTGATCTCATCTTTGTAGAGACTGTGAGTACTGAAGAATTCCTATTTGTGCATGGACTTTATCAAGACACATATGAAAGACAAAAAGAATGGATCAAAACACATAATAGTTTTTTTTGCCTTGTGATTGGCTCAATAAATCTCCCTCTAAAAATCGGACCAAAAACATTAAATGTCTCATTCACCATCATTCAGTCATCAAACCAATTTTGTGTGAAGTTAGGCTATCCATGGCTTTTCTCCATGAATGTTGTCCCATCGGTTGTGCATAATTTTTTGAAACTTCCCTTTGGAAATGAAATATTTACTGTACAAATCATAGTGGCTTCAATCTCGTGTCTTCCCATGGAAACTTCCCATTGGATTTCTTTTGGCTCAAGCCTATTGAACCTATTAGACCTAATGAGGACTACTTTTTCAAAGCATATCAAAAGTTTAAAGCGAAGCACATAGTAGAATTATCCCTTAGAAATATGCCTCAACCTGTGATTGAGCCACCCATCCTTGACAAAACCATGATTGAAACCAAAATCCCTTCCAAATATTCAAGAGCAACCTATGAAAAATCATCCTGCCATTTCCTATAAAAGACCATGAGACAATCAAAACAATCTCATTGTCCCTCTTAAAGTCAAACAAGTTTACAAAGCTAAAGAGAAAGTGGTTGAACAACCTCCCATGGTTCCTTTTGTTCCTCCCCTAAGGGAAGAAAGGAAACCTATAGTTGACAAACCCACTCCTACACAATCACAAATTGACAACTAATTAAAACAAAATTGAAATTCGAGAGAGTGTAGGCATAGACGTCATGCTATTGCTCGTATGTTACAAACTAAAGAAGAAAAGAGCAACAGAGAAAATCAAAATCCAAACTTTCTTGAAGCAATGCATGATGACTTTATACCCTTCCACAATGTAAACAAAAACCTTCCATAGAAATTATCATTCGACCTCCTGATGTGATTAATTTAGATTATGACATTGATATTGCAAAGATTGATGAACATGTGCATAATGAGTTAAATTCATTGTTCTCTTCTTCCATGAACTTAAATGATTATAAGAGTGTTGAAATTAGTGTGTGTTTGAGTTCAACACTTGTCATTGTCCCTTTGGCTAGGGCGGGTGCAAAAATTTGGGGGGCCAAAAAGTGGCCACTTTTTTTAAAAAAAATTGAAAAGTTTGCCATAATGATAGCACGTTTTTTGTCTTTATAAGAAAAAAAAAGAAAATTCAAATCATTTTATAATGTCATATTTCCATTTGCTTCCTGAAAAACCCTCCAAGCTGCGCTCACATTATGGAGACCTCAAATTCATTGATTTTCTTCATTAAATTGTTGTTATTTCTTCGCTAGAATGCTGCGACATCGATGGGCATCTCAATGGAGTAAGCTTTTTTTGTATTTTTTGTGAATTTGTTGTTAATTAGGTATATTTAATATGTTAATTTCTTTAATTATCAGGAGTTCAAGATCCACCTGATTCTCCTCCTCAAAATCCTTCTCCTCATGAACTTGAGCACACGAACAAAATCCTAATGAACAACCACAACAACAAACTCCTCCAAAAATTCCTCAACATCCTCCTAGAACTCAACAAAATTTAATGGGGGAAATTGAAAACAATAAAAAAAATTGAGGAGTTAATTGTGAGGTTGAACAATCCTATAAGTTCAACCTCAGAAAGAACCATGCTTGCAAATTCACTTCAAGCCATGTTAAAACATGTAGATGCAATTAGCAAGAAATTAAGTGGTTGGGTGGATAAGAGGCGAGAGTGTAGAGATTTTTATATAGATAAACTATCATACACACAAGTAAAAAAATACAAAATATGACTTGTGTTCACTATTCACCAACCCACGTACAAATCAAAATCTTGACCTTAATAGCAAGAGGTTTCATATACATCAGTGCAACCACCAAGGGATTAAGGATAATTTTTGGAAGAGGTGGTGGATGGTTTTTGACCATCCGCCATGCAACAATAACTAGGTCCCCTAATATTTCTTAAGGAAACTCTACTATGAGTTCTCCCTCAACAAAATTCTCAACTATTTTCATATGCAGGACTTTCCGTGGAGAGGTGGTGGGTTAAAACAAGATAAACCAAGTGCACATCTCAATCCTTAGTGGCAAGCAAGACAAGCACTCACTAGGTTGGCTCATCAGCACATTACTATCCCTTCCATCATGAAGGAGAGTGTTGAGTTGGACACTCTACATGAGTCTATTGGCTCTCTGACCCAGAGTATCATCTAGTGTGCCAGTCCTACAGTACAATTTCATCCAAGGGAGAGTTTGAGGGGTAGGGTTCCACCCCATTCTTGTCAGGTTTGCAGGTCAACCTATACATATGACCCCATAGATAGTTAGGAGGTTGGTGCGCATGATACATCTATAACTGCCTAGTTAGCAATAGAAAATGTCATCTTGAATGAGGCTTTTACCATCGATACTCAGGTAAATGTTAGCATGTTCATTGAATTTAATTTATTAATTTTCATTTTTGAAATGCAAGGTTAACTAATTTAGTTTAATGATTGTAATAAAATTTTAGGGTCATATTGTTAATTAACTAATTTAGATGATGCAAAATTGCACGTGGACCTGGATGCTCCTGCATCAAATATGATGATTCATATTAACACATGGTCATTCATATTGATATATGATAGTGCATAATGCAATTTTTCTTGAAGTATGCTCCTCAACAAATTATGTTTCAATGTTAAATGAATAAAAATGACACATTACACCATTATAATTATGCTTCACAAACCTTATGTGTGCTTGGACTTATTTTTCTAGAAAATATATTCCTTGCAATTTTCACATCGTAATTTAGTCTCACACTCATGGGAATAATTTAGGTTGTCTTGGTTATATATTTGGATGCGAATATTATACTTTTTATCTTATAATACGTTATAATTAATACATTAAGAAAATGTCTATCAATAAAAAAATATTAAAAATCATCTTTCTAAATATTGAATAGAATTTTTAGTTTTAAATTATGATAAATTTGGGTGAATTTAGTCAATATTTATGGGTTATCACTCAAAAAATCATGCTAGTAGCAAATAGTTCAATTTTGAAATGTTTCAAGATATCATGTATCTAAATCCAAACATCTTGAGAATATGGGTAGAAAGAGAAGACGTGCTTGAGTGCTTTCAAGTGATCACAAAAGCGACAACAAAAAGTGGACACACTTTGATGGATCAATCAAGAACTAGTAGGAGACCCTAGTAAATAATTAACCAAGAAAAATGAGCAGGTTTATATTCCAAAATGGCTAATCAAATTTTGTAAAATATTCATTATTAATATAGTGGCCATTTATTGCAAACCCCATATGCTATTGAGATTTTGAAAAGTGTGGATAGAGACTTAATAGCCTTTATAAAGCTTGTGATTGTAAAAATCAGTATATACATATACTATATATTAAATTTTTCCATGAGGTTTGGTGCATATAATATCACTTTTATGAACCATTTCTACAATTGACTCAACAAAGATATGAAAAGAATCAAAATAATTATTAAATCCCATATATTTCAACTTACCTTTAAGCCAAGATAGCAAAAATTTTATGGTTCTATAAAATAATTCTAGCATGAATCAAATCCTATAGTGACAAAATTTGAGAGAATATGTCTAAGGGACTTTGGTTAAATATCTTGTCTAGGAAGTTGTTCATAAGATACAACTAAAGAGAGCATTGATTAATAGAAATTCCAATTCCAAAATCATTCCCACTCTAGAGTAATTAATGTTTAATAACTTTACAATATTTTCATATGCCTCTAACTACAAAAAGTTTCCTAAATCTGTACAAGAACCTTCTTAATGAGAATAGAATGAAATACAAGTTATTTCTAAGCTTGTTTGTCACATTCCCAAAAATAAATGTAATATTGCAATAATATTTTCCAAGCCTCATTCATTATGAGTCCTCTATTAGTCCCTTTAGCACATAGGGTCAATAATTGACAATGACTATCAATAAGATGAAGCACTCCAAAGTCACAAAGGAAGATAATATAATTTACAAAGTGATATTGTGGAAACCTTTTCCTTGCTTAAAAGAAGGACATAAAAACCCATTAATAAATTTTCAAGTTTCTACTAGGAAGCCTTAGGAGGAGTACACTGAGAAGAGAAATAAACATGAGTAGCTACAAATCTAAAATTTCTTAGCAAAAGAGAGTTAGGGTTGGCTATCCAAAATAAAAATATCTTCTCAATAAGACCAATAATAGATTTTTAAAGAGAAGAATCACATTGAAAACCTAAAGGGATTCCACAAACCTCAAAGTATTACCATGATCAATTTATTTCTAGCTAAATTTTTTAAGCTAGGGAAGCTTGGGAAGAAAATATTATAAATAACATTGAGTTTTCTACTACTATACACTAGAGCTCGATGGTTGGACTTGAAATTTAAGTTATTCAAGAACACATTTCCTCTCCATATCATAATTTAAATTGTAAACATTTTAAATAATTATATAATATAACTGCATAATAAGGTTCAATAATAGTAATACAACTCCACTCAAGTTGCTACATTTGTGTATATAACATTCATTCATGCAATTATAAGTATAGAAAAATATAGAAAAATCTTGGAGTATCATTTGTGTATTAGCGATGATTGCACACATTCTATAAATTTTTTACAAATTTACTTTCATATGTTCTATGATAATTTTAGTAGTATGAATATAATACTTAGTCAATAAATCATGCATTCAAATAATTATCCATCATAATTCAATAACATGTAGATATTTTATTGGTTGATTAGAATTCATATAATGAGTGGTGTTGACCATTATTTAATTTATTTGAATTTGAGCATGAAAAAGGTGAACATGATGCTATAGGAGCATATAATAAAAGATCCTTAGTATGGGAAGAGTTGAAGTATCAACATAATGTGAATTTCAAATGCAACATTCATTGTCCAATATCATTACTCTACAATGGATCCAAGTAATTGCTAGGAAATATGTCTCAACCTTGCAATAGGAATATCTTACTTAGTCAACATATAATACGTTCAAAAAATTATCAATCATAATTCAATAACATGTAGATATTTTATTGGTTGAGTGGGATGCATATAATGAGTGGTGTTTAGCATATATTTAATTTATTTGAATTTAAGCATGAAAAATGGGAGCATGATGGTGTAGGAGCATATATTAAATGATCCCTAGCATGGGAAGGGTTAAAGTATCAATATTATAATGCGAATTTCAAATGCAACATCTATTGTCTGGTATCATTACTCTACAATAGATCCAAGTAATTATTGGGAAAATGTGTCTTATCCTTGCAATTACAAAAAGTTATCACTAAAGAGGTTACCACTGAAGGGGTATAGGGGGGTACCACCCTATAGGGTCTAGGGGTTGCATTCCCTGACAAGGATTTGAGGTAGTGTCCCCTATTAGGAATTAGGTGTTGTACACCTTGCATATGTAATGTTTAATTTATTATTATGTGTGTGGTGCACCTAGGGGGAACTAGAAGTATGTGCATAACTAGGAGTTAATATTCCTAGGGCACTTTATGTTGTACATAACATTGGGACATATTGTAAAAATGTATTTATTTAATATTGGGGAAAGTAATTTAAATGAAGTACCCAATATTAAATGTTAGGACATGGTTTTTTAATCTCATGGTTTTAGTCACATGGTTTTATGTAATACAACTTGGTGGTTTTGTGGGAGCTTGTTTCTATAAAATCAACCACAAGGGAAATTGTTTAAGGTTTGCAATTTGATCTGGTTAGCTCTTGATAGCATTTGTGAGGGTTTGAAGCATGGCATGGGATGTGTGGTTACATGCTTGTTCACATGGATTACTTGGAGAGGGCTTGATGTTTCAAAGGTGTTCATGTTGGACTTAGAAGATGTATTGTAATCTTTATTGTTGAATAATACATGAGTGATGGATGCTTTTGGAGGCTGGGTTTTTCCCTCTTGATGGTTTTCCCAAGGTATATCTTGTGCCATCTTTGATGGTATGTTGTTTATTCTTTTGCATATGGATTATGAAAACTTGTTTACATAGATTTCTCTATTTGGGTTAAATGTAAAAATTATCTTGGGTGGATGCATATTTCCTTTCATACCCAAAAGCCACATTTTAGGTATATTTATTATTGTAAATTTGGATCATTTATCATTAGGTTTGAGATTTGATTGTAGATATTTTTTTGGCTTTTCTTATCCTAGAAGGAAAACTATTTTATGAGGGCGTTGTATTACGAATATGCATTGTGATGTATTTATTCTAAGAGTCTAATAGCAGTAATGTTGCCTCTTGATATCTGGTTGGTGATACTCCTATGAAAATATTGCTCTACAAGTATATTATAATCCTCATGATTTCTAAATAATATATTGGACAACTTTTTGAGTGTGGGGTTTTTCTCCAAAAGGATTTTCTCCATGTAAATCACTATGTTGTGGTATGCATGATATTTATGTTTATTTATGTTTAATTTTTTATAACTTTTGTAAAGATTTGTAAATTTTTGCATTATCCTCCTTTCAATTTAGTGTAGGAAGTTGTTTTGCTACCTTAGCTACCTTATAGTAATCAAGGTAAGCCTGTAATTAATTTTTATTTTTGCTGGCCAAAAAAAATAACATTGAAAATAATGATAATTATTATAGATTTATAGGATCAAGTGAGTCACATTCTTTTAGAAGCTTAAATTAAAAATCATGAGCTATTCATATAGGGTAGATCTAGTATGCTTTTACACCTAATGTATAGATTTTACTTAGAATGAGTGTGGTCCAAAATGGTTGGTTGATGAATGTTGTTTTATAACTTTAATCCCTCTTTAGATATGTTGACTTCTAAGGGCATTATAATTTGATAAAATGGATTCATCAATTGAATTTGACCATATAATATACCTAGTTTAGTTAAGTATTATAGATGTGCATTATTTAATAAAAATCAATATGTATCTTATTATGTAGTATTGTTTATATCATTTATTGAATTAGTCTTAGATGTACAATTCAATGTAACGAAAAAGAATTGAATAAATTATTAAATAATTAAGACATGAAACTAGGAGGACCCCTTAGCACCTTGTGTCAAAAATTGTATTTTTATCTAGTAAGGTTGACTTAAGGTTGGGCCTCATCTGTGACCTCCATGTGTCCTCATCAGACTGTAGTGAGATTTATGTCTTATCTATAGTTTTTTAAATGAATCAAAACAGGCTTGCTCTCTTATAAATTACCATAAGCAATGTTTGGAACTCGCTAAAATAGAAAACTTAAGATATTAAATAAAATCTAATTCATTCCATACCTCATCTTTATTCATTTAACAACTGGAAATCCTAAGTGATCTAACATTGATGTGTCATAACTAAAGGAGCTTACATCTAGTCTAGGAATTTCATATCTAAAATCCCTTTCAATCTAAGATAGAAATTAAATTCTAGAGTAATAGAATTGGATCCATAAGTAGATTCCAATTATGTTTGAATATCTTTGAAACTCACAATAAATCCTACTAAATTTCACAATATGTCACCTTTAGAGTCATTTTTTTATGAGATGTCTTAAGTCCAATCCTTGTCACATTACAATCATCTCTATGTTTAATTAAAATTAGATTGTTGAAAATTTTAATCGTAAATGCATGAGCATGATGTCATGAAATTTAACTCTAAGAGAATCTTAGAATTAACAACCAAAGGAATTTACTGTATGTTATAAGATCACATCCCTTTACTATACATAATATGTATAATGGCCTATAATTGGTAAAATAATATTATTTTCCTTTTTTAAAAGCCTTATTAGGGTGATACATCATGCTATAATTAAGCCTTTTAACAACTCTTTTAAACCTACTATATAAATTAGATCAAGTATAATAAGTTCAAGTTTTGCTTTGACAACAAATATTTAAATCATAAAGGCCCATTTCATTTTGTATATAGGACCACTTCTCTCTCTTACAATCTCCATCATATAGATAAATGTGTAGGAATTTACAAGATCAAAAAGCAAAAATCAGGATATACTTCCACAAGCTACAAACGTACAAAATAAGCCAAATGATATTATCAAGGAGTTAAGTAAAATATACAAAGAATCCTTGCATATATAGGCAAGGATGAGGAGGTGATAAGGTAAGAGTGAAACTCTGACTACCCCTCTAAAGGTACAACACTTGTACACTTAAATGACAAAGTGTGTGAGCATGTGTAACATGTGCATGCAATAGGTGTCTCTCAAAGTGAGGACACGTGTCTCAACCATATTAGGTGAGACAAAACTCTAAAATCCTTTAAGTGGAGACTTAAATGATGTCAATAGGTCAACCTATAACTAACTAGTTATGTAATGACCCTATTTACACTAACAAAATGACCTTGAATTTTAGATTTCACCTCAACAATATTAATCTTTCCATTATATACCCATTATTATAGTAAAAGGTCATTTGTAAGCCACCACCAAAGTAGATTCACTTCAACTACATCATTTAAGATAGATATTGACAAAGTTGAAATCTCAATTAATAATATTGAAAAGGAGTGTCAACACTATAATTTAATTACTAAGGGTCGAGGGGTCCATAGACTTTGAACACCATCTAAAATTCTATGTGCTCATAGAATTAGTTGAATAAACTACAATATTCATCAACTTCTCCACCTTAACTAGCTTCACCTTGCCATCCTTGTCGACATGTCCCTAACAAAACAATATTCAACATTAATGTACTTTGTCTTAGTATGTAATTTTGGGTTCTTAGCTAGGTAGATCATACTCTAATTGTCACAATAAATTGTCGCTACACCTTATTTTATTCAGGTCTCTGAACATAGTCTCTTAAGCCAAATGACCTATCTCTAACCATTAAATATGTGATGGAGGTCACACCATATAATTATTACAAATGAAATTAACTTGAGAGATATCAATTATTTGGACATCTTTTCAAACATAAGGTTTGATCTTGTGGATATTATTGGGTATTTTAAGTGAAGCAACCTACCTATGAATATTGGCTTGCATATAACAATGTGCATGGTATTATAATTTCAATGATAATGAGGAGTTAAATTTTATCTTTAGTTTATAAAAAAATGTTTCTTATTAGTCTTTGGATTTTTTGATCATGTTTCTAACTTGATGAAAGTATTATTATATTGTAATATAAATGTCTATGCATATTTTACTAATGTGTTATTTTTAGATCCATGTCCTATGATACTTTAAAAAAATCAAGAAGCTTACATAACTTTGCATTGAAGAGATGGAAGATGTGGTAAAAGAATGGGAAATGTAAGAGGATAGAAATAGTAGAAGAAAATAGCAATCTACTCAGTGATAAATGAGAGAGGGATCATATTTAATCCATTGCGTGGATCCAAATAGATCTCAATTCTCTTCCCTTACATTATCATTATATATGATGTTGTTATCTTACATTAATTTTTTATCTAAGTATTCCCATATTTAATTTGTTATCCTAACCTAAATTTATATATACCAAATTAATTATGTAGACTTATATCTATGCAAATGGATTTCTTATTGTTATAAATCCACATCAAACTAGGCCATGTCTCAAAGGGGAATATTGATAAGAACTATAATTGAAATCTATGATGAGTGGAGGAGAATGATAAAATCACAAGTGTTAGGACTTCCTTTTTACACTAGTAGTAAATATAATTCTATGAAGGAATGTGAAAAGGCCACTCCTATTTTCCTCCTCTTTTTTACCTTTCCTTTTTTTGTAACTTGTGAACACAAAATTTTCATATTTGCAACATTGTGTGAAAGGT
This sequence comes from Sequoia sempervirens, assembly GCA_007258455.2. Taxonomy (NCBI): domain Eukaryota; kingdom Viridiplantae; phylum Streptophyta; class Pinopsida; order Cupressales; family Cupressaceae; genus Sequoia; species Sequoia sempervirens. Next base: position 28,073 of record VDFB02262538.1, read on the forward strand.
TGCAAATTGTATATGACAAGTGAGATAACATATGAGATAAGAAATGATGGTTCATCCTCCATCTTCATTTATTTCTATACACTTCATTTATTTTCAACCTAAACTATATCCATATAAAAATTAGATGTTATTAGTTTATTTACAACACAATCACATTTTTTGGAGATAAAAAAAAAAAATGAATAATGACAATTGTTCAATTTCCTTTTTTTTTGAATCGCTAAGTGTGATCCAAATACTGACACAAAAACATACACATTTAAATCCAAAAACTAACAACAATTTTTTTTTTTTTCATTCTTGATATCCATTGAAAAATGGATCTCGAGTGCCAACACTATGGTACCCGCACCATCAAGACACAGCGCAATCCAATTTTAGCTGGGGGGCGCCACTTCATACGATATAGCATGGTAAATAAAAACGAACACTCCTGTTGCCAGCAGAAAGATGCGGATGAAGTAATCCATATTTGCAGATACGTGCGACCCAGTGACCAAAATCGTTGTAACCGCAGACGAAGCAACAAAAACTAGCGTGTCTGCGACAAAGCATATGCTGAAACGAATGGTGTCGCCCCTAACAAACCTCCCTATCCCGTTATCTCCGACCACTACGCACATGAGTGTGAAGCTGTATACCATGAACGCAAAAGCTGTGTCCATCATCTGTTTATTATTAGTTGTGATAGCAGATTGCCCATCTTGTTGGAGATTTCTTTTCAACTGTCAAAACGCCAAAGGCGTCAAAGACCAAAAGTATTGAAAAATTAGGAGAAAAATGGTAGTGTAACTCTGTTTCCTGGATCTCAACAGCTTCGATAGTCCAAACCCTAAACCAAAAATATTGAAAAATTAGGAGAAAATGGTAGTGCAACTCTGTTACCTGGATCTCAACAGCTTCGATAGTCCGAACCCTAAACCTTAAACCAAAAATATTGAAAAATTAGGAGAAAATGGTAGTGTAACTCTGTTACCTGGATCTCCCCAGTTTCCATTGTCGCCTCGCTTTTCCCCTTTAACTGCAATGGTGGATCCATTTCTTGTGGTCCTTTGATTGTAGAAAATTTCACCCAGAACACAGGAAGTTTCTTCGTTGGTAGAAGCTTGGCGGATGTGAAGTGCAACGGACTCCTACCCTTCCTCTTTACTCTTCGTTTCTCCCTCTTGTCTCTTCACATTTTGGAGATTTTTGAAATATCTTTTGATAACATAATATATATGCAATTTGTATAATCTTGTTTATGCTGATTTGTATACTTGTGTTTTGGGAAGATCATGCAACTGTTCCTTGACTGTTCCTAACTGGGTGTTAGATAATTGAGGAGCTGATCTGCTGTTTGCTTAGCATTCACCTTTAGAGCTATTTAAGAGTCAACTTTTCTATTTTAGACTGCTGTTTCGAAATGGTCTGTGTGGAGTCAATTTAGGAGTTGATTTCTCAGTTTAGGAGTTGTTTCTTATGCTTGGTGGTAAATAAAAAGGAGAAGATCTGGACTCGTAGGGTTTAGTTTTTGGCTCTGGAAATGTAATCAGGTTTTAATTTAATAGATTTTGAGTAAGAAATTCTAGTATTTAGCATTTTTATTTTTATTTTGTTTGTGTTTCTGTTCTATTTTAGCAGAGTATTTCCTCTGTATTTATACAGAGGGCAAGTCTATTTTATTTCCAGATTCTCAAGAATGTCTGCATCAGGTGATTCTTTACGGGAGTTACTTTGACAAAGAATATTTAAAGGGACACTTGCTGGTTTATTTTAATTTTGATCCTGATAATTTTTGTTCCTTAATTATCTTATTTTTATTGATTTTGAACTAATCACTTTGTGGTAAAATTATTATTTTTTGTTTCAATAAAATATAAACGTTACTTCTTACATTTTTACCGTAAATATCTATAGTGAATTGGCTTTCTGGGTCCGGAATAGCACTTCTTGGTCTAAATGTTGCTCAAAATCCAACTATTTCATCGGCTTGGCTAACTACGGCACTTAGTTTGCATTTTCTCAGCCAAGCTGCTTTTCTTCTAAATATCATGTAAGTTTTCTTATCTTGATTGATATATCCATGTCTTCATTTTCAAACATATTCCCATTGGTCTTTGTGACTTACTAAATTTTATCTTCTGCCATCGTTTCAAGACTCTTTCATTTGAATCCAATCTGTGATTTTCTTTATTTAGAATTTTACTTTCTAAATAGTTGGATTCGTTTTTTCCTGTTGTATAAGTATATAACACCACAGTATGCAGAATTCTTCATTGTATGATGATTGATCCCTTTTTTATCCTCAACCTGATGGATTAATTTCTTATTAAATTGATTCGTTCATGACAACAATCTTATTCTTCAAATCTATACTTGGGCAGGCATTACAAATTCAATTGGGACATTTGCAGCCATTGTGAGCACTATTGGAACAGGGTATTTTGTTCAGTGGTTGGTTTCATTCCAGTGTTTCTTGACACTTACTGCAGTTTTGTATTTTACTTCAACCATCTTCTGGAATCTTTATTTTACCGGGGAAAAGGTATTTGACTGATTTGAGAAGGATATAAATTTTAAATGATCAACAAATTTGGTAGTTTGCTTCCATCTACACTATTTAATAATATACTTATAGGCAGGCAAGCAGACAAACCCAGATGCTTCCGACTGATTTTCTCCTTGGGTATTCTAAAATTATGGGTTGGCATTGGAGCCATGAGCTTCATCATATGATTTTATTCTCGGGCATTCTAATAAGTGTGTATCCACATACATATGTTGGCCCTGAGAGTCATCATATATTTGACCTCAGGTATCTTATAAAGTATGGCTTGGAATTTGAGTCTCGAGCCATCTCAGCTTAAAATCGAGGTCATGTTGCCACAAGAGATGTATTTCTGTTCAATCCGGTTAACCAATCTTCCATTGTTTATAATATCCTATTTTGATTAAGTTAAATAATGAGCTGGAGATAGTTTTGAAAGGATAAAAAAAAATACAGAAATTTGAATCTAAGAAACACAAAGGAACTAGCCTTAAGACAAGAAAGGCCCTAGCAAACCAAACAGTTGTACAACAAAAAAGTAGCCAACACAATCAAGGAGGTTTGAATTCAAACCTAACTAGAGAGCTTCAAAGTGAAGTTTGATCCAAATGGATCATTTTAAGTTTCTTGGAAGAACTTATCTCAACCAAAGAAGAAGCATCAAGTTTATTTTTATCCTTAAGTGAGGTCCCCTCAAGTCCCCAATGGAATCACAATAGCAAGGTCTAAACATTTACTTAAAATCAAAGAAAAACCATGCACCAAAGGACTCATAGCAACATGCATTTTTGTTAGGGAAGAGCCCTTAGATTTTCTTGTGGAGCGTACATCAGAGAATCCCAAATCATTTTCTTCATCACTCATCACTAAGTTCTTAGTTTTGGACTGAGTGTGGAGGTTACCTTTGAAATCTTGCCATGATTTGGAAAAATGTCCAACCCTATGGCAATGAGAGGAAAGCACTGAAGAAGATTCATAGTGGATAATATGGTCTCAAACACCTAGCGTGGAGTGAAGCTTAATAGTAATAGTTAACAGCTTACCAATATTCACACAAAGACAAAAACTAAGTGTCTCATGTCTTCCATGACCCTATCAATAATCTTGAGCCACGTCCTTCTCATGGGATTGGTTTGATCTAATGGGGGAACAATGCCATCAAGAAAACTACTCATTTTTGTAAATGTTTTGACACCAACTAGTTTTGTTCCAACACCACTTGTATGAGGCCACCACCTTGGAAATCCATTGTGTCACCACCAAGCTAGAGGTGCTTCCATTCTCTCCCACTCTATAGTTTTTCATTTCTCTCCTTTTCCAATAGAAGCAAATTGTTCATAACGAGTTAGCTAAGGATCTCAAATAAGGTCAAATTGCATTCCATCTCAAAATTTGGGATATAGAATTTTCTAAATAAGTTTTTCATTCTATTTCCAAATTCCTCAAAAAATCAAACATATCAAAGAAAGCTACTAAGTCTTCTTTGAGATTCTTGATATTCTCTAGTCTTTCACCCACCATTATTAGTAAGTTTTTCAAGTTCAAGTGCATTATTCTAAGTGTGAGAATTCCCTTCACTATTGCGTAAATGCAGTCTCTTCATCATGTGGGCTCTCCACTAGATAGTAGACCTTTTATGACCAAAAAATCACTTTGGTGGATCTTCATGAAGAAAATTTATTCATGGCTAACAATAAAGTACTTGGCTATGATGGTTTCCCCTGTGAACTCTATAAATCCTTAAAGGACATTGTTAGACCTAATTTCTTCTAGGTTTACCTAGAATTTTTTGCAACTTACCTAGGTGTTATTATAAATAAAATCAAATTAAATTAATATCTAAAGTAGGCAATCCTATCAAAATTTGTAATTGGAAACCAATCAATTCGTTGAATACTTCTTTTCATATCATAGCCAAGGACCTTGTTATTTGATTTCATCACTTGCTCTCACTTATTGTTTGACCTAAACACACTAGCTTCATCAAAAGAAAATAATCTTCAACAATTGATATTATTGTTTTTTTGGAAGGTACCTAATGGGATCTTCATTCTCAACAAGAAGTTATTTTCATCAAATTTAAATTTTTTAAAATTTGTTACCACATTTAATGGTCATTTGTTCTCAACATGATTCATGTTATTATGTTTGGACCTAATTTTATATGGTCAATTCAAATGCTCTTTGTAGATGCTCCAACTTGTGTCACCATTAATTGTCAACGACCATCCTCTTATGGGTTTTTCACTCCACATGCCAAGCTTGCCCTATTGCTCTAGGTTTGTTAATTCTTGCAATTGAAAGCTTTGGATATTTCCTTGCCAAAATAGTTACCTAATAGAGGGTTAAAGTTCTTTCCCTTCCAAACTCTAATCTCTATCTTTTTAATGCTCCAATGTCATGTTTTGATTAAGATAAAGATGGGAAAGGGTCCGCTCCCTTACAAAATAGCCACAAAGGCCAAACAAAAAGGATCTCATGAGAAGTGAGAAAGCTTAAAAACTAAACATCACCAAAGGAAAGGCCAGAGGTGAGACAAGAAGGACCTAACAAAGACCAAAAAATCTTTTGATTAGAGATAGGAACCAAAAAGAAGCAAGATTCAATGACACTAGCTTGTATAATCAAACTTAACCAATAAGTCATGAGAAAGAGAACTAGAAGAGGTAGAGGAGGGGCCTTTACACCTCATACGAATGACAATCCAAGTGATGCTATCATTCAAACACCCCCTACAAGGGAGAACAAGGGGCTCCCCCATAGGGAAACCAAGAGCACACGAGGGGAACATGAGTGCAACCAAGAGGGAAATATTCAGTAACCCCAAAAGAAACCTAGGGAATGGAAAAAGTAGTCAGAGGAGTAAAAGGAGTGCACTCAAGAGCACCACCAACAATAGTAGGACAAACCAAAATATGAGCCAGAGCATAAAGCTCCACAAAAACTTGGGGGGAAGCCACTGTAGGATAGTCAGAAAACACAATAGTTAGGAGAACATCATTAGCATCCTTCCACCAATTTTTGCACCCTTCCAACACATGAAAGAACAAGACAAAGCCAAGTGACCAATAGAAAAACATCTATAGAACCTAAAAGTGGGACCCTCATAGTCAAGTGGTTGTCACTAGGGTTGATCCCCTATTATGTTACAAATCTAGGTGTATGAAAATAAAGTTATTCTAAAGGTTTCATAGGTACAAAAATTTATTGACACTAGACCAGTGCCCCTTGTACTATTGCTCGTATGCCACCATCTCTTGCAAATAGGGATGCCTCTTGATGTTGATTTCATCATGGTCATAGTCATAGTTTCCATCCAAGACATGGATTACATGGCTACAACCCCTCACCACCCCAACCACGTAGACAATCTTCTACATCTCAACATGATTGTGGCCTTGCTAATTGACATAATTGTGTCCTCTTTTGATTTTTGTGTCCAACATAAACTTTTGAGAGTATCATTTCATTCTACCCATAATTTATATAAATTTTATTAAAAAAAATTATATAAATAAAAAAATTCATCTTAAAAAAGTAAGTATTGATGAATGTTTTGAGAGCTATCATGAATGAAGATGTAATTATTATTAATAGATTTTTTCTTTATGAAATCTAACAATACATTTCAAAATACATCCATCATTTTTTCTAACCACAAGTAATTATAAAAAATATATCAAATTTGTAATTATAAATACCAACAAATTGAATATAAAAATTTCATGCCACATGTTTAAATAATTTTTAAAGGAAATAACCATAAAAAGGGTGAAATTCACTAAAGAAAATCATGTAACTATAATGAAAAACAAAGACTTTTATTGATTTTTATAAATAATATTCTCTTCTTTTTATGGTGAAAGATATAGTAACATAATGGTTCATGATTCAAGTTGCACAGAGAAATTAACGAGTAGAAATTTGTAGTATTTAAAATTGTGTTAGAACAAAACCAAGGGCTAGATTAATTAAAATAATTATAAATTCTCATGCATTCATACATATCCCTTAAATTTATTTATTTATTGATATACATATCCCTTAAATTGATATTAGTGTAATTTATGTAATAAATACCTACAAACATATGGATGAAGGGGAGATAATATCATGGATGATAAAATATTAAAATAAATGTTTTGATTAAGTTAAAAACAAGGTCATGTACCCATTACAACATAGCCATCAAGGAAAATGGAATAAATCTCATTGGAGGTGAGATAAAAAGGAAACAAACAAAGACCAACAAAGTTTTTGGCTAGAGCTAGGAACTAGAAAGAAAAAAGAGGCTAGGGATGCAACCCTGTATAAATAGAATTATCCACTAAGTAATGAGAAAGAGAACTGGAAGAGGTAGAGGAGTTTCCTTTATGTCTTCTATGAATAATGGTCCAAGTGATTCTATTGTCAAGACACACACTACAAGGAGCAAGGGCCTCCCCAAAGGGAGATCAAGAGAATTTGAGGGGGGAACAAGAGGACAACCATGGGAGTAACAGTCATAAACCCCAATAGATCGTGACAAGGAAACATTCAAAGTAGCAAAATAAGAACGTGCTCAAGAGCACTACCAAGGAAAACAAGGCATACCAAATCCAAGTCAAGATAATAAGACTCTCTAGAAGCCTAGGGGAAGCCACCATATAAGAGTCAAAAGATGGAATAGTCGGGAGATCATCATTTACATCCTTCCACCAAATTGTCACACCATTTCGGTGTTGAAGAGAGCAAGCCAAAGATAGGTTACCAATAGAAAAACAATGGAAACACCTAAAGGTGAGGCCCTCATGGTCGATCGATTGAGACTAGGGATGATCCTCAATCAATAAAACCAACTCTTCAGGAAGAGGCAAAGAGATGTCAATATCCACCAAAATTTGAGCACATGTAGAATGGCCCATAAAAGAAGTGGCATCATCATTTTTCAAGAAGTGACCAATTGAGTTCCCAATGGCTTCAAATAAAGTCTCCTCCTAGATATAAAAGGGTGCATTTGAGATTCTAACCCATATCAAACACACATTGAGTAGTTTGGTAAGGCGATTGAAGGAAGAGGACCAAGGTTTGAGCATAAGAGAATGAACTCCCCAATACAAAAGGTGACCCAAAACTGCACCATAGTCCTCAACAGAAACAAAGTAGGAACAACAAACCTTTAGCACTAGTGAAGAGTTTTATCTTACTCGAAAATAACATCCTCCAATGCTCCAAAACCTACTTATTTAGGTCAAGGAGAGACAACCAAAGATTGGAAAAGTAGAAAAATAAGACAAACCTCTAATAAATATCTTCATTCTTAGCCACTTCTTCCTCACATACCACCACTAGAGAAGGTTTGGCTGAGGGGTTAGGGCATGCTAGAGGGGGTTGAGAAGAATTGGACCTAGTCACTAAGGAGAAGAAGCAACCCTCGAAAGTAGTATAAGGCACTACATGAGGTGCATTAAATAGCTGGGCTTCTATAGGAAGCACCCAAGCAAAGGAAACAGAGGACAAAAGCAATGAAGAGCCCTGCATACCCTTCAAAACTAGCCCAAATGCGGCAGCAGTAGCAACCAATGTGGAATGACTAGTAGCATGAGAGAAGGGGAGAGAGGTGTGTTGAGGAGGGGCATTGAACAAGCCTAACTCAACCAGAGAGGAGGGTCTACATGCAGAAGCGAGAATAGCCAAGAAGGAGTTGTGCCATAAGACATCATGAGCTTTGTATAAGGGTATAGGGGAGAGGGGCCCATAGTGGAGCACCCTAACTTCGTGTTTCTCAAAATCTTATGTGGAAATTTCAAATCACTTCCAATTTTGTACAAAAATTTATTTGGCAACTCATGTCTCTCTATATTTCATTTTAGGGTCACATCATCAAATATGATGCCAATCAACATGATTTTTGTTGAGGTATCCAAAAAATCCCAAAAAAAAAGTGAGACCAATAGTGGTGCACTAAGTCATGTTTTATTGGTGTGTTGATGTGGCACCACATGATTTTCTAGTTTGTGTACTTTATGGATAAAAATTGTTTTGCAATTGGATATTAAGGTGCTCCACTATGAGGCCCACTAAGGACTACTTCTATCCCCACTATTGGACCCTACTCCACTATGGGCCCCTCTCCCCTAAGTGAAATGTTACTAGATGAATTAAGAGGACTTTAAAATAGATTTATAAGGGTATAATATTTAAGTTTTGTAAATATAAATTATAATTTAAATGGGTTGAATTTGTGGGAAAATTGTATGATTAAGCATTCTTCAATCAAAGTGGTATTGAGATAGGTAATCCATTAAGAAGTCTCAATGTGGAATATATCTTAAGTGGATGATTCATGCTCATGAGAGATGGGTTGATATGAACCAATACTCATGAAATATAGGTCAATAAGCTTGACTCAAAATTTGTGCCTTAAATATATATATATAAAAAGTAACATAATTTGATATATTTCAAAGAATATTTCCTATTTGTAATTGGATGAGTTAAATAGATTTCATAGTAAAGGGTTAATAAGTCATGCTAAAAAATTATAAATGGAGTTGCAAGTCAAGTGGTTTTGATCTTAAGGGAAACCTCATGGTTAAGCATACTTGAGTCAAAGTAGTATTGCAATGGTGAACTCCCAAAAAGTATCAATGTTTTATCCATATGAACATCACCTAGACATAGAGAGTGTTAAGTGAATCGAGGCATTCATGCTCACTAGAGGTGGGAAATTCTAGGTGAAAAATTCAATAGAAGTTAATTATGAATATTCACAATTCATGTACACCAAAATCCCATGGAGTGATGTCTTCTTACTCAAGTGGCACAACTTAATCACACTTCAGGAGGAAAGAATCAAGAGGGAATAAAGAAGTTAGAAATATCTTTGGATAATTTTAATGGTGATATCAAAAGTAGAGATGTTAGAGCCCAAAAATTGTTCACAAGGTAAAAATATTTAGGACCAATTAGGAATAATAAACAAAGGAAGTTGCATTATGTATGGTCTTCTTGTGTAGTGTTAACTGATGTGCTAGCTGCAACTACATTTGTTTCTTATCTCAAGTTACAATATCATTGCCCTAATGAGGTTGGAATACAATCTCACTTCCGTTTGCATCCACAAAATTTGACATGGTAATTGAAATTTAATTTCCTTTTATAATGTTTTGTAAAACATAGAAAGTTGTGACAATGATGAAGAATATGTGGCTGCCAACCTCACTAGCACCAAAGCTTAAGTCTTCTATGAAATTTCCCACTATGCATACCGCAAGGAAGTGAGGTCTTCCAAGAATGACAATGTGGAGGACTAAAATCATCCAAGTTAGCTACAATGTGACTCCAACATAACTATAATGAATTAATTGGAAAAGTAGAATGGTGAAGTAAATATGCATTCACTTTTGTATACTAGCCTACTAACACATAGGTAAGCCCTGCACACACTTCCATCACTAGTCCATACAATGAAACACCTTGACTTCACTAGTCTACAAAAACCATGCCAAACGAATTAGAAAAAATGTGAGAAAATGGGAGGGAAGAATACTATTAAGTAGGCAAGTCATGGGAACTTTTTGGGCATGAATCATATTTTTCTAACATGTCTTTGGATCATGTGGGGGGATCATGCAACATAACTTGCACCATCATCAAGCCCTATCCCCTATGTTACTTATGTTTTCCCTAGGAGAAAAAGAGAAGACTTTCTTTGTTTTTCATTATAGTTACATGTTTTTCCTTAGGAAGAGGGGCTAGTAGTTAGGCAAGGTTCAATTGTTGGTATAGTACTTTTGGTTATAATACTTAGTCTTTTAACATATTTATACTATGTATTGTCAATAATTAGTTCACATGTAAATAAAAAATAACCAAACATTGGCCAAGATGGAAACCATGGACTATAACTTATCCCATGGTTTCATGATTTGTCTATTTGTTTAAAGTAATATACATCATTATTAGAGAGCATGAATCCTCCACCTTGGTAAGGAAACAAAATAACACTAAAAGGTGTGTTTCCTTAAATTAACTAGTTTACATTTTTGTACATAGATTTTTGGATTTTGATCATGTAACTTTTTCAACATCAATGTTTCAAATCATACTCCATAATCCAACATCAAGATGACATAGTTTTAGAGGAGCAGTAAAAATTATTGTAGTACACAAAGAAATATAAATAGATGTGGGTTGGGGGGCACCTATCCAACAAGGAAAGTAAGACCAAATAAGCTAGCTAACCCTAATGAAAAGGAAAGGGAAAAAATGGGTGTGGAAATTTCATTTTGTTAAATGATATATTTTATGAGAGGGAACTTTATAGCAAATTCAAATAGCTAGAGAAGCTTGAAATTAAGCTACTATTCTCTTCTCCAACACTATCTCATTCTGATGATGGTTCTTTGAGTATGATATGAAACATTATTGTTAAAAATATACACAATCAAAATCCATAAATCTATGCACACTGTTATTATGGGCTGTCAAGATTTCATTTTGTTAACTATCTCATCTTGGTGATGGGTCATGAAGTATGATCCAAAATATTGATGTTAAAAAAGTTACACAATCAAAATCTAAAATACTATGTATATTGTTATCATGGATTGTGGAAACTTCATATTTTTCATAAGCTACATTTCTTATTGATTTTTTATTGTATTAAGTTGGGAAAGATTATTTTAGTGGTTTATAATTAACCTTACATCAATTTTTTGTAGATAATTAATTTAAAGCTAGTGTTAAATGAATTTATTTAAATATTTGATATTGAAATAATTTAGAGTTGTTATATATGAGAAGTTTAAAAAAAATTAATTGACAAGAGAGAAAGGATAAGTATGTATTTATCAAAGGATAAGTATGTATTTATCTATTTTATTGTATTTTATCTCAATACACACTGAATGTCTATTTGTAGATGAGGGGGGCTAGTTGCTCCGAGACCCCAGGTCATGGGAAGGTCTTAACCAATAGGCTACCTTGATCTACCTCAAGATTTACTAAGTGATTTAGAAAGGTTCAGTGCTTAGGGTCGAAAAGGAAGAGAAATCTAGTTGATACTGTCCTTCTACTAACCTGAATGTTTTAGGAAGTCAAGTGAGCCAATTCCCAAAGTTCAATCTACAACTCAAACAACTTACTGCCTGAGGAAGCAAACATAGCACATGAGCTCCAACGTAGTGCATTGGCATCCCAGTGGGGCGCTAGCATCGGTATGGATAGAGGACTTTTGAGACAAATAAAAATATTGAAAAATGCAACTAACGACCTAACTAAGAGATTTTATGCTATACCAGAATATAAAGGAAATACAAAAATAAAGTACAACAAGAAAAATACTTTAACTAGATATGCTTGAATTGACAAAGGAAGGATGAGAAGATAGTAACGAATGTTATGTAACTTGATTCTTTAAATAGCTCCAACTGAGAAGTACCTACACACATAAGAATAGGAAAATGTTGGAGCTATGTTTAGAGGACTGCCTCATTCAGTCCCCTACTTTGGTGTTTCCACCTCCATGGATAGCTAGATAGCAACGATTATATAGAAAGATGATAAAGAGTGTGTAGAAATGCAAATACCAAGCAATAGTCAAAATATAATATGTTGCAATATAAATATGATGATGCAAACTGAAAAGTGAACGAAAACGGTGGATACACCTTCTCAACCATGTGTTCTCAAGGAAAATGGAGGAATGAGTGAGCTTGCAAGCTTCCCAAAGCTAGCATTGTCACAACAACAATGAGAGGGAGCCAAGAATGTAGCATTTTGTAGCTTCAATGGTGGTGGTGATGCTTGAAAGGTGCTAATAATGAAGTGGAAAGCAAGTGTGTAGAGTGAATTCAATCAAGAAGCTAAGTAGAATGGAAGGATAAGAAATTTAATGAAAAAGGAGATAACAAGCTTGCTTGAATTTAGTCAAGGAAGCAGAAAACATTACACTTTGCATCCAATGGAGGAGTGTAATGCCTCTATAGATCCTAGAGGCAAGAATTTTTCAAGATGGAACCACACTGTGTAGACATCCACACACCATGCTAGTGTCCCCAACATAAATTTCCCCATTGACACACAAATGAGTTTCCAAGTGGTTAGTGAAAGGTGGCATGGGTTGCATCATTGGATTTAATTCTCTAAGGTAGGGAGCAATGTAAATGTGGAATTTTCCTAGGGGTGCAATTTTACATCATTACAGTATTAAATCAAAGATTTAAAATGTGTATCAATGATTAGGAATGAATGAATTTCTTGTTATAATCTTCTAGAAAAAATTGTTCCAATGATCCTAACATCTTATTCGACAATCTCGTTCAACTCCTATGATTGTGCCCTTAGCACAGGTTTGAAACCTACAAAAAAAATTCACTTGCATAAGACACCTTCAAAGGTTTTTGTACAACGATAGGAGTTTAATGCTCCCTTTATGCCTTAGGTAGGCCCCTATTGTTATTGTTTACAATATTGACAACATGACAGATGTAGAATGCCTAGCACGATGATGTGATATATGTTTTTTGATGAAGATACAAATCTATAATATATAATTCTTTGATTCATCTCTTTATCAAGATGATTTGCAATTGATAATCAAATATAAAACTAGGGACCTCAAATATACCTTTAAATATGACAATCTAGACCCTAATTCAAGCAATTTTGTCATGCAAGCCAATGGATAGTCATCATCATTTTAAATTATGTCAAATTAGAATTAACAAGAAGTGAATTTAAGTTTAAAGGACATTATCATATCATCAGTTGCATTCAACATGACATTATCATATGATCAATTGTATTTAGGATGTAGAGAATTGAGATGTGTATGGGTGAGTGGAGGTTAAAGTGATTATATGGGTAGATGGCTTTGGATTACACTTTTAATGTGTAGTGATGTTTAGGGCATAGATATATTGTCCATCATGCATATATTGCCCCAATAGAGTTATCTTTGGTCCCCTCTAAGCATATATCCACTACTAAATAGAAATTTATAGCCCCCATAGAGTTACTTGAATAACCCAAGAAAATTGATGATTAAGACTTTTATTTTTCATTTTCACTACATGTCATCATTTTCATGATGTTTCTCTTCTTTTAAAGTACTTTTTTTTGTTAATTTCCTCAATTTTCAAGAATAGGAGCTTGAATATGGGTTGGGAACCACAATGACCATCATGATAGACACACAATTCCAAGGCTTCCCTTGGATTAACAATGCTACATATGAAGTAAGTTAACCTATGGATTTTTAAAAATGTAATATTGTGTCAGATTTTGAATTGTTAGCTTCAAATTTCATAGTTCACAACCCTTAATAAAACTAACACTTTGGTGTGTGCAAGAAGTTGAGTCCACTTTTTGGCCAAAAAGTGCAAGTGTTTTCCCTAATTTTGAGAATTTGTCTCATTTGACCTAAAAATTTGAAGCACTTAAAGATTGAATCTTTAAAAAGTCATTAATATTAAATGCAGTACTTCGAGTCTAGTTTCTAGATATGTAATTGATTTTAATACCTAGATGATACAAATTGATTTTCAATAGGCATGTCTAAAAATCACTCTTTAAAAGTCACTTTTTTTTACCATACCATGCATGTGTACGTCATCCATATTTTGACTAAAATAATTATTATTTTCTAAATGCTTTTGGTAAAAGATCTATAACACACTAAGAATGTGCACGACATTTTTTATATTTTTTTTTTGTTAATTTTTTATTGGCCATAATTGTTGTTTTAAAAATTTCTTGTGTATGTCACACATAAAATGACCTAAACTTATCATTTTTTTAATTTTTTCTTCAAATTTAAAATAATTGTCTGAAGAATGTGTACGTATAATTTATTTTTCAAAAATTTATTTCAATAAAAAAGTTATTAAAATAATTTTTAAAAACCTGATATTTTAAGTTTATGGACTAGTTTTATAAAAAATTATTTGAAAAATAGAAAAAAATACAATTGTGAAAAAAAATTACATATTTGGAATCTACACAATCTCATTTATAATGGGTTTTAATTTCATCAAAAAATTCTACAAAAACATCTTCAAACATATGTCCAAAGTCACTATTTTCTAGTAACATTGACGTAACCTTCAAGTTGCATGTCAAAGCTAAGGGTCGGCCACCCAATCCTTTTTTGACCCAAAACCCATAGCAAAAACTAGATCAAAAATTGAAATTTTTAGAAATATGGTCTCATTCTAGAAACGAGATCCCATTTGGTTTTCTTAAATTTTAAGCCTTTATGAAACAGGATTCTATTTTAGAATAGGATATCATTTTTGGCTCAGGGTCCCGAAGCAAAATGGTATCCCATTTTGTTTTTCCCAATTTTTATTTTTTTTCTAAGCCTAAAACTTCAACTACATGTGGATTCATCTTCTTGCATTTACCCCAATGTATTAACATTTTACGGATGTTAAGCTCGATTAGAATGAAGTTACATCAAAATCTATAAAAAAATTATGTTTCTTGTCTAAAATATCTCTTCGTTAATATTATACATGTTTAGTATTTTTTAATTTTGTATAATGAGGGTTATTTGATTTGGATACCTAAAGAACTGATAGATACCAAGGTGAAAAATCTAAGAGATAGAATTATCACAAAATACTTGATTCATTGGAAACACTTACCTACTAAGATGCCATATGGGAAGGACAAGGAATATTGGAGTAGCTTAATGTACATTAATTAAGGATTTTTTTTGGGGGAAGGGTAGACATAATGTCCCCATTCAGTCAATTCATATTGAAATGATAATTCCCTTTTCCTTGTCTTTTTTATAAGATAAACTTAATTATTCCCAATCATATTGGTTAATTTCTATAAATATAGTGACTTTTGTGTCCAAAATCCTATGTGTGATCTCTTTGTCAAAGTTTTAGACTACATCATGTCCTAGCATACTATTCCACTAATTTTTTATCCTTTATTTTACCTTATTAGAGTTTCTAAATTGTCCTAGCCAAATTTCCTTTCCTCCAACTTTCATTTTCTCTTCCTCTCATTTTATTATTGGACTTTCTAATTAGGGTATACTTTTCATCCATCTCATACATTTTTTTTTTTTTACTAAGAGTGTCAGAATGCTTCCTACCTGTATGTTTTTTATTCAATCCCAACAAAATGACCCAAAAAGTTTAACGAGTCTTGTAGTATACCCAAATCTTAAACCCTAACACTCCTACTATTTATCAACATCCATTCCTACCTACACCTACATGATAAAAAATGCCATTAATGGCGTGTTTTTACTTAGTGACCACTCTATAAGGTATTTTCCTACCTATGAAAAGCATTGCATATTATTTTATTATTATTATAGGTGGAAATTCATATATTTCTGTAGCATTGAAAGGGGAAGAAAATTGTGCTTTATTTATTATGATGGCTACAACTTTATCCCCTTGGTCCTTGTAAATTTTAGTCACTCTTTTGAGTAGAAACCTATTTTTGACCATGGATCTTCATGTTACCAAAGGTTGGCTACATTCTAGAAAGATTTGGTTTACTATTTCATCACTAATAATTGAACAAGTACTCAATGTATATGCTTATATTTTTAAACTAAAGGATTAAAACCTTTAGATTTGAAGGGAAGCATAGGATGAAAATACTTTAGTCTATAAGCATTAGGATGAAAACCATTTAACCTAGTAAGGTAACTTTGATTGGATGTCGACAAAGGAATTCATTTCTATATATTTGATCTACATCATGCCAGGTATGTTGGTGGACTACTATAAGAAAACTATATATTTATTTATATTTTCCACTATTGCATCCATTATACTAGTTGTTTTTGCAGCAATTGTACTAGTTATTATTATTTTGTAAAAAAATTGTAATATATTTTTTATGTAAAAGTATGAGTTATTTCTATTTTGTAACCTATGATGGATCATGATTTTTGCCACATTAGGGTTTAATAGTAAAACTAGAAATAAACCTAGAAGTAAACCATTGGACATAAATATTAGATTTTTTTAGAGGAATATTTTAAGTTAGTCAAATATATTTAAAATAATCAAACCCTAAATCCTATTTTAACTCATAATAATTGTTAGGATGATTATAAATTTATCTATGTACAATAGATTTTTCAAAGTTGAATAAATGTATCATGTATGATAATTTCTTAATGTATTTGGGATAGGTTTTAAATTATGGGTCTCCCTATTAAAAGACTATTTCAATAGAAATAGCTCAATTCAAAACTTCATAGCAATTATGCTTTCATTTTATATTTAAATCCCTAGGCCTACTAAATTCCTTAGATAAATATTTCAATGTAAAACTAGAACTTACTTTAGCTTTCACAAAAGGTTTTGTAGAAATCAACAAATCAATATTGAAATGGTTAGACAAATGGAACATGATATTGTTTAGATATTATTGGATATTTTGACTATCTTGTTTGAAAAGAATTTTTATCACTAACACAAATTATTTATACATTTTTATTTTTCAATTAAAGGATGTACATGGTCTTTTTATTAATTTTGAACTAAATAAGAAGGAGAAAATTTGCTTTGATAAATAATACAATGATCGATATTAAGGGTGTCATGAACTTTACTTTTATGTGATATAGATTTTAGTGGAACACATCTTTCTCAAGTGTGATAAGCTTCAACCATGTTTTGCTCAAAATTATTTCAAAATTACTATGTACGATTAATTTATCACATGACCTAGTTTTATTGCTTTGTTAGGAAAAATTAGTCAACTGCTTTGATTATTTCCAAATTAATTACACATTTTTTGAGTAATTTATTAGAATTGATTAAACAATTATGAATATTATTTATTTTTAAGATTAAAGTTCTATTTTTTCATTAAACGACTTGGGCTTTCTCAAATGGAATAATATGTGCATGTCAAAATGCTACTCAAAGTGTTATTAGAAGACAAATTTAAAATTGTAGAGTAGGAGGATTTGTTTCTCATGCGTCTCTTCCTTACCAAGAGATTCCTAGGGAATGAACTACCCTAAACTACCTCAGTTTATTTAGTGGATTGGAAAGAGAGATAAAGAAATTGCAAAGAAAGGATTGAAGACAGAACATGAAAAATAACGATAGACAACTTCAAGAACCGAAATAATAGTGTAGCATAAAAAAAATGTATCTTTGGACATTTTCATGCTCATTTGGATCTTTCTTCTGGATGTTGGCCTATTTTTTTCCTATATTTAATGTTTTAATGTGGTCAACACATTCACATTAGATCTTGGACCCTTGTGAATCAATATGAATTCTATGATGTCTTGTACAAGTGTTGTGAAGTGTTGTAACCCACTTTCACACTTTTCTAGGACCTTTTTATTATAATTCACTTAAATAACCTCTTTTTATCACTTAACAAGCCTTATTGCAAAGTCTTGTTAAGTGTTGTAACAAACTTTCATGCTTTTCTAGGCAAGTGTCATCAATAATTTAACCCTTTCTTATGTTTAAATGGCCCCATTATACACTTATAGAACCTACTTAAATGTATTTTTGAGAATAATCATGTTAAACATCATTTAATACACTTTAATTGCCAACACCCATTTAAAATGCTTAAGTGGGACCAAGTCACCAATAGGGGAAACTTAGTCCCACTTGGCTCAAAAATTAAAATTATTTCAAAATTCTAACAGGATATTATTTTCTAAACCTTGAGGTCGGCCTGCGATGTGGTATTTTCAAGAAATTTTTCATAATCATGTATAAATATAGGGTTTTCCCTCTCATTTCACCGCCATTCATTTACCTAATAACTCATTCATCATTCATTCAT
The DNA here is from genome assembly GCA_007258455.2 of Sequoia sempervirens. Taxonomy (NCBI): domain Eukaryota; kingdom Viridiplantae; phylum Streptophyta; class Pinopsida; order Cupressales; family Cupressaceae; genus Sequoia; species Sequoia sempervirens. The sequence continues at coordinate 46,386 of VDFB02262538.1, forward strand.
CATTCATTATCCATCTCAAGTTGAGTAAGCTGGGGTTTTAGCATTCTAAGTCATCAAGATAGCTTCCTAAGGCATTCAAGGGTAGATTCTTCATCCATTGTTGCAAAAATTCAAGATATATCATCATGGAAATTTTATAATTCCTTCATTTCATGTTCATGCTTCATCGTATTGCTTCATTTGGTTTAATTACCTAAAAGGGGTTTGACCAAGGAAAACCCCCATGCCCTAACATTCAACATTTTTCTTTCTTTCTTTGTGCATTTGCAGATTTAGGCACATTGAAGACTTGGAAATAATTGAAGAATAATTTGAAAACTTGTTGAAGACATCCCCTTATTGGTTAGGTAAAAATATCCAGAAAAATTCACTTTCAGACCTAAATTTGGCAATTTTAGAACAAGATATCTGGAGGAACAGAAAGTGTAGACCGAGAGCTTCCGTTTCCACTTTTGGATTTTCAGAAAATCCAAAGAGGACTAAGTCACCATCAATGGCACCTGACTTAGTCCCACTTTACATTTTTGTTATAATTTTCAATAGATCTGGATACCCATCTAGCTGAAACGAGATCCAGAACAATTTTCCAAATCTAGGACTAAAAGTCACCCAGAATGGCGTAAGTGTCCCAATAGGTTAAAATTCTAGAATTAGCAACATTCCTAGTCTTCATTCTAGCCTCTACACATTTCTAGGTGCACACCTTCAATTTTATGGTTTTTTGTTTTGTTTCATGGTCATTTCTAGGTCATTCTATCATATCTTTTCATTTAGGTCATTCATTAGTCAATATATTTTATCAAGTTTTAACATTTAGTTCATTCTCCTTAATATTTCAATCACATTTTCATTAGTATTGAGTGAACCATCTAGGTTTTTGGGATTCCTCTCTCCTTTTAGGTGCAAAACCCTAGAAGTGTAAGAGAGCCCACATCCCAAAAAATCTATGGTTCATTTTGGTGAACCTCCTTTTCAAATAACTTTTTGTCTGATTGGGATTCCATCATCATCCTAGAATTAGTTTGCATTGCATTGTACATTAGTTAAGTTACATTCCAGAGTTTTAAATTTTGCATTAGTCAAAGTGCATATAGGTTGCATTTTTGCATCTAAAATCATTAAAAAAATTTGAAATTCTACATTTGTATCTTAGGTCTACATCATACAACATAGAAAACATCAAAATCAACCCAAAAAAATTGAAAATTTTGAAAAAAATCAACACTGGGACTCATTCGCCACCTTGGGCGACTTAGTCCCTTTCCACCCTTGAAACTGCCTTTCACAATATTGAAAACCATGTTTCTGCACTTTTGTTTGTTGCCATTACCTATCTGTATTAGTTGGTTGAGTTTTTGTTACATGCATTTCATTAGATCTAGCTTAAATTAGCTCATTTCATGCATTGATTTCAAAATTTCCTTTACAACATTTCCTCTTTCAAGTTGTTGCATAATTTAATCAGACAATTACCTCATTTCACATCTGGAAATTGCATTTAAAACATTTCACCTTAAATCATTGCATTGTACTTTATTTACTTTATCATGTTAGCATGTGTTCTCCTCAAGCATTTAGTATATCAAGTGGCTTGTATGATTCTATTTTTCATGGACATAATCTAGAACAACAAAGTAAAACATTTGATAAGCATGTTGCATACCCTCCTAGTACCTACTGGATTTGTAAGAATTTCATAAAAAAAGAGGATGCAAGTGTAGAGAATCATAACAATCATACTTGTTCTTCTCCCAATACCTCACCTATTACTAATGAAGGTATCTTGGTGAAAGAAGATACAAGCATTGAGAGTCTTGATTATCCCTCTCCTCTTCTTCCTTTTGAAGACATTAGAAAACAAGAGGATGAGATCATAGAAACATTTCTAAAGATCACCCTACCTAGTTTCCCTAGCCATGACAATAAAAATTGTCTATCTCCTAATATCCCTCCTTGATGTAAAGAGGATAGGTTGGTGTTAGAATATATAGCTATTAAGAGTAATGAGAACCTTGATCCCCCCTTCCCTAATTCTCCTACCATTTGGGAAAATCTATTTGAAAATCATAGTGGTCCTTCTCTTGATACCTCCCCTACTTGTGATGAAGCTAGTGGTGAACATATTATAAGCTCTCCTACTAGGGTAGATAATATGGAACAAGTGAATGAGGCCCTCAAAAAGTAGGAAAATCAAATAGATCCTTATCCTAACATCCCCACTCTTGCTAAACAAGACAATTACACCATTGATCATTACCCTACTTGCGATGAAGTTATTTTGGAAGAACCAAGCCTTGCACGTCAAGAACAATTACCTTGTAGTTCTCCTAACAACTCTCCTCGTAGGGAGGATACCATGGTGCAAGAAAAGAATAACAATAACAATAATGATATAGTGTCCTTAGAAGAATATGATGAGGAAAAATTAGACTCTCCTTCACTAAGGTACATTAATATTATTCAACCTCAACTCATCCTTTACCCCCTTCAATTGAACCTCCAACTCAAAACAAACCCAAACTTGTCCTTTACCCACCTAAGAATAATGTTTTGCAGCAACTAAGTCATAATATCGTTGCTCATATGTATCCAGCTAGAAACAATCCACAACCACCACAACCAACCCCGACACCCTTACCTTTACCTAATCCTATCCTACCTAACCTTATCTTACCTAGAGGAAAGGAGTATGATCTTGTCAAGCAACATAAGAATACTCCTACTAAGATATCATTATGGGACCTTATTCAAGCTTCCCCTCACTATCACAAGATGATTCAAGCAGCCTTTCAACAAGTTCCTATCCCTTCTAATATGCAATTGAATGACATGGTAGCCATGATTCAAGGAATAAATGTTGACATTGTTTTCCACCAAAGTGAACTCCCCTCTTTGGAAGTGCAAAAACAAAATGATGCTTTCATTATCATAGCTCAATACCAAAAAAAAAGGGATAAAGAGAAATCTTTTTGATACCAAATCTTCCCTTAACGTGTGTACTTTAAGCCTTATGGATAGGCTTGGCATTGAAAATCAAATATTCAACCTGATTCTTTATCTCTTAATGGATTTGACGAGAAAGAGCAGCAGAGATTGATCATTTTACCTCTACAATTGAAAGGTGGCATTGGATACATGAAATCAGTAATACCCATCCACATAACCCTCGAGGAAATTTACAAATTCATCTATAAACATTCAATTTTTTTGAAGTACAATAACACATGCAAATTGAATACATAATATACAGCTAACCTCCTAGACCCAGGACAAAGATTACCCTGTAATAACAGCAAATAACATTAACATAAGAAGAGCAGAATATTAATCCCTTGGAAATGAAACAACTTATTCCATTTCAGATTCCCAACAGGATAAATGAATCCTCAAGTTGGAAGATTTAACATTGTATTAAAACCTTGGTTTATCCTCATTTCTGCAGTCAGGGTGCGTCAATACTCAAGATTTACAAATTTAAAACCCATACCAGTGACAAATGGGGGTAAAAGATACAGTAAAACTTGCTGGAAGAACCGTGGCTGATTCCCACGAATAGGCTGGAAGTCCTGCAGGCACTAGAAATTAGCCTTGGGAAGATGCAGCCACCAGGCCCATTGGAGCCCCAGGCCCTCCCTCCATCACTGGGAGATAACAAGGTTTCGTGGGGACCATCTACCACCAGACACAGGCTTACACAAAAACTGAATTGAAACAACTACAATCACAAAGCCACTTAACATCTACAACCACAATGCCATTAAGCCACAACAGTCACAACATCACTTAACACGAAGTTACAATGCTTCCAGAGAACAATGATCATGTACATCACACAATAACTGATTAACTGTCGACATAGGAAAAGTGTCATACATAAATTGCCATGAGTTACCCTAGCTCAACCTTCCTAGGCTACCGGACCCCCATCATGGGTTACCCTGGCTTGCCTCTACCGGTGCCGGACCCTCATGCACTATGCGTCCCATCTCATCTCGAGCCTTATCATTCACTTGCTTCACGAGAGAGAGGCATTCATTATCTTATTAATTTGAAAGATCCCCATTAATTCATTTAAATTATCACTTAGTTAAACTCTAGGTGAGTTACCCTGGCGCCCCTTTGTGTGCCGGACCCCCACCAAGAGCCACTCTCCTAACGACAACACCCCCACAAGAAGAAACAAGATAACACGACCTCTCCAACCAAGGAGGAAACAGAACACGGAACTTACTCCAACACTGGAGGAAAACAACGTACAAAACCCACTCCAACATTGGAGGAAACCAAATCACATTACCCTCTCCTATACCCAAGAAGGCACAAATCCCCGTTCGTGAAAACCGGTGATCCACAAGGTATAACTATGCACATTTTCCACGACACACCAAAAAGTTGCATTTCATAAAGACAACCCACAACATGATACAAATCCCCTATCAGGAAGACTTCAAACAATGACTCTATGCTCTCAACATTGAGCAAATAAACATCAAAAGTATTTCAAGCAATTAAATAAACTAACATTCGGATTTCCTAAATCCACTCACACACATGGTTCATGACTTGCATCTATCCAATCAATTGATCCCATTTAATTTCACAACTTTGAAATATTTCAAGAATAGATCCTTTACTCTAAATTTCCGCAATCATATTATATAACTAAACATCTAGCAAAATGAACAAGACATGTCTTTAATAACCATTTAAGTAATAGCTCAAAGTCACTTCTTTAAAAATTACGACAATATTCTGAAATATCAATTTCCGTGATCATAATAATCACATGAACATCTAGAAGATTCTAGTTTAACATTTTAACATTATCTAAATATACCAAATAAAAAAATATTTTATTTGCAAAAGAATCAATTAAATAACTTTAAGTTTGAACCCCCATTGAATAAAATACATCAAATAATATATATGCACATTTCCCAATTAATTCATAATTTAAAATTCTTATGATTAACAACATATATTTTGAACTAATACTAAATTTCATTTAAATTAATTATATATTAATTATATTATATTTTATATAATATATAATATTAAATATTATAATTATTATATAAAATATAATATTAAATAAATTTCATTACAGATATATAATTTGCAATAAATAATAAAATAAAAGAAATTTCGAATTTTAAAATAACCAAAGGGAAGGCGGCCGGCCCTAGGGCACACAGCCCCTGCCTCCCGCCGGGCGGCGGTGGCTGTGTGTCAACACACAACGCCGCCTCCCGTGGGCAGCGGTGGCTGTGTGGGAACACACAGTCTGCTACCGGCTGGGCGGTGATGGTCAGGTTCACACATAGCCTCCTCGCTGGGCTGCAGGTCATGGTAGCGCGGTGGGGTCGACCTCCCACCCACCAAGAACAACAAAATAAAATTTAATATTATTTAAAACTCAAGGCTTTCCCTAAACGGTAATCTACCGAAATTGGTTAAACCCACATCTTAAAATTTTCTAAAACAAACAAATATATTGCAAATATATTTGTGGGTATTTCATATATTAATATATAGGATTGAATTCACAAATATATATACCCACATCTTGATTTCATACCCAAATTGCAACAATAATCCAAACTTAAATTTAAGTAACTAAAACTTATTTCAAACAAGGAAGTGGGTTTTCACAAATCAAGTTTCATCATTGAGTTTTTTGGATTTTCTTTCTATTTTCAAATCCATTACCATTGTGCAAATTGAAAAGCTTTTCCAAAAGTTTTATTGAATCTAAACTATATCTTCAATTATTCAAAAAGAGCAAGAAGATGAAGGGAGAAAAACAAAACCCTATGTTTTCCAAGATTTACAGCCTACATGGAGATTTCCAAGCATTCCTCAACTCCACCATTTTTGCCTCCTCCAAACCTCTCCACCCAAAACATTCAAAACCAAGAAATCCATAGGAAGGTTGAAAAGAAAACCCTAAAACAAAATATATCCTTTTTCTTCCAAACTCCCCAAATTCACATTCAAATTCAACTTCCAATTAAATTCAAATTCTAATTAAAATTGAACTCAAATTCAAATCAAACTAAATCCAAATTCCAATTTCAATTTCAAACACAAATATCTTTTCCAAAATAGTCAACTATTTCAGAAAATATCTTTTCTACCCCAAAGTCTTGCATAAGAAATATTTGAATTTTTAATAACTTTATCCCATTTTCTATTTCCAATTTGAATTCAAAATGTTTTTGCACTTTACATTCAACAAAAGAATTAAATCTTTTACACTTTTAATTCATAGGGATAATTTAATTAATTCACACAATTAATTCAAATTATCAATAAAGTAAGTCTAATTCGAAATTAGATTATTTTATTAATTCAGTTAAATTAATTTACTAAACACTAATTTTCCAACATCTCCAAAAGACAAAACATTCATTATTTATAATTTCCAAAAGCTATTTAATCACTTTTAGCTTGCAACTAAACACATTTAGTCATTAATTAGACTACGCAAGACATTAAATAAACTTTAACTTGAAATTAAATAAACACTCAAGGGAAACTGACCAAGTTAAAACAACTGACCCCAATGATGACCCAACAACATGCTATGACTAGGGTGATGACCTGGTTCAGAAAACCTAGCTACTATCTCCCAATTAATTTTCGTTGGTCAATGGACATGCTCAGACCTGGAAACCAGGTGGAGTCGATGTCGGGTACCTGCCAACCTGCAACAAAGAGCATGTCGAACGTGCATAGATACATAATATGATCAGACACACCGTGAAGAGGAAATCTCATAATCATAGGGCACTCGCAAGCGAGTGATACAACCCCGTCCCCTTCACCAATATAATATCACTAACTGACAAAGCTAACATTATTAACATAATCAAAGCATAAAGCATCATCAATTCACATGTTAACATGATCGAAGTATAACATAGGAAAACATTGCCCGATTAACAGAGCACAAAAAGGAGGGGTGTTACATCCTCCTCCCCTAGGGTCAGGCTTAGTCCTAGAAGCCTGCAAGCTCCCCTATCACAAACTCCATAAGATCACATTTAAATCAATATCATTACAAGTTTACTCTAGACAAGGTATGCAACATTATCACTTCAGCATTCATTTGCCATGTTGCATTTTGAATCTAGGTACAATAATCTAATCATCAACATGATTTCTTAAGATTAAACAATAAAGTTGGGGACTATAAGCCTCACCAACAACATATGCACCTATAATGCATTTATCTTTAACATGCAACTGTTTCACTAATCCTTTATTTCTCTAAACTTTTACATACTACAAAATGGTTTTCTATTCATAGTATACGTTTCTATGATTATGAATGCAACTTGGGGACTTAGGTCCTTTACCCAAGGTTTGATCTAGGAAACAACCCTTCATGAATACATAAACATTTTCTCATAAGATACAAATGCCATACTAAGGCACTCAAGGAAAGAGGCCTATGTCTATCTTGCCATATCAAGCACTTGGAATACACCCAACAACCATACTACAACCACACTCAAGAATTCACTCAAGGGTCTCAACCCTTACACAATGAAAAAAAACCAGGCAACAAGAAGGAAAACAACCAAAACACACTTCTTGGTAGGCTTGCGAGCCTAACCTCACCAAAGCATTCAACCAAAGACATGCAAGGGTGGAAACAACAACAAAAATGATTGTCGTCCACCACACACAACACACCAAAATCACACACAACACAATCGTCCATAATGCATTCTTCCAATAGAAAGGATATCGGTGCATTGCGCACTACACCGAGGATCCTATCCTTTCCACTAGTTTCCTGCACCATTGGACCAATACCACTTAACGACAACTTCTGGCACACAAGAGAAATCAACCCAAAAGGAACATCACGAAAGAGAAAACAACTAGGTCAATACAATGGGCTCATAGTGCCCAGAGTATAAACCTACACAACTTACAACATAATGGGTCCAACATAATCCCAGAGTTCCCAGTGTTTAAACCTAGGCTCTGATACCATGTGTAATGCCCCGCCACACAACCCTAGAGGAAGTTGCAATTCACTACTTAAACATACCAATTTTTTTTTTGTTTAAGTACAATAACATGCAAGGTGAATACATATTGCCAACAACCTCTAAGGTCACGAGACAAAGATTACTTAAAAAACCAACATCAAATAACATTAACATAAACTGAAACATTAAACACTTAAGGAAATGAAACAAGATACATTCCATACAAGATAAATTACAACAAGGATATTAAATACCCCAAGATTCCAATTTAACATTTAAACAATAAGGTTACATCACTCATTCCCCGAATGAGGTAAATCCAACACTCATAATTACAATTACAAATTCCACCTCGATAACAACTGAGGGGTAATAAAATACAATAAGAACTGAGAGAACAAGGCATGAGAAGAACTGATTCCCATGAGCTCTCCAACTGGAAACCACGAACTCATGAACAAGAAGAAGAACCAACAGAAAGAGTTGCACGCCACCCGACCACGTGGGACCCAAAGGCCCCACTCCCTCCATGCTAGGAGATAGTAACAAGGATTTCCTAGACAAGACCATCTACCACTAGACGCAGGCTTACACAAAAACTGTATTATATTAAAAAAAACTACAATCACAAAGTCACATAACCTCTACACACACAATGCCATTTAACCACTACAGTCACAACATCACTTAACATGAAGTTACAATGCTTTCAGAGAACAATGACCATGTACATCGCACAATAACAGATTAACTGTCGACATAGGAAAAGTGTCATACATAAATTGCCATGAGTTACCCTAGCTCAACCTTCCTAGGCTACGGGACCCCCATCTTGGGTTACCCTGGCTTGCCTCTACCGGTACTGAACCCTCATGCAAAACTATGCGTCCCATCTCATCTCGAGCCTTATCATTCACTTGCTTCGCGAGAGAGAGGCATTGATTATCTTATTAGTTTGAAGGATCCCCATTAATTCCTTTAAATTATCACTTAATTAAACTCTAGGTGAGTTACCCTGGCGCCCCTTTGTGTGCCGGACCCCCACCAAGAGCCACTCTCCTATCGACAACACACCCACAAGAAGAAACTAGATAACACGACCTCTCCAAACCAAGGAGGAAACAGAACACAGAACTTACTCCAACACTGGAGGAAAACAACGTACAAAACCCACTCCAACATTGGAGGAAACCAAATCACATTACCCTCTCCTACACCCAAGGAGGCACAAATCCCCGTTCGTGAAAACCGGGTGATCCACAAGGTATAATTATGCACATTTTCTACGACACACAAAAAGTTGTCTTTCATAAAGACAACCCACAACATGATACAAATCCCCTATCAGGAAGACTTCAAACAATGACTCTATGCTCTCAACATTGAGCAAATAAACATCAAAAGTATTTCAAGCAATTAAATAAACTAACATTCGGATTTCCTAAATCCACTCACACACATGGTTCATGACTTGCATCTATCCAATCAATTGATCCCATTTAATTTCACAACTTTGAAATATTTCAAGAATAGATCCTTTACTCTAAATTTCCGCAATCATATTATATAACTAAACATCTAGCAAAATGAACAAGACATGTCTTTAATAACCATTTAAGTAATAGCTCAAAGTCACTTCTTTAAAAATTACGACAATATTCTGAAATATCAATTTCCGTGATCACAATAATCACATGAACATCTAGAAGATTCTAGTTTAACATTTTAACATTATCTAAATATACCAAATAAAACAATATTTTATTTGCAAAAGAATCAATTAAATAACTTTAAGTTTGAACCCCCATTGAATAAAATACATCAAATAATATATATGCACATTTCCCAATTAATTCATAATTTAAAATTCTTATGATTAACAACATATATTTTGAACTAATACTAAAATTCATTTAAATTAATTATATATTACTTATATTATATTATATATAATATATAATATTAAATATTATAATTATTATATAAAATATAATATTAAATAAATTTCATTACAGATATTTAATTTGCAATAAATAATAAAATAAAAGAAATTTTGAATTTTAAAATAACCAAAGGGAAGGCGGCCGGCCTTAGGGCACACAGCCCCTGCCTCCCGCCGGGCGTCGGTGGTTGTGTGTCAACACACAGCGCCGCCTCCCGTGGGCGGCGGTGGCTATGTGGGAACACACAGCCTGCGCCTCCCCTGCGGGCGGCGGTGGCCGCGGCGGCGGCGGTGGTGGGGGTTGACCTCCCCAACCACCAAGAACAACAAAAATAAAATTTAATATTATTTTAAAACTCTGCGTTTTCCTCAAACGAATTTACCAGAAATTTTCTGGGTTAAACCATATTTTAAAAATTTTCAAAATAACAAATATATTGCAAAGATATTTGTGGGTATTACATATGTTAATATATAGGATTGAATTCAAACATAAATATAACCACATCTTGATTTCATACCCAAATTGCAACAATAATCCAAACCCAAATTTAAGAAACTAAAACTTATTTCAAACAAGGAAGTGGGTTTTCACAAATCAAGTTTTGTCATTGAGCTTTCTTGAATTTTCTTTCTATCTTCAAATCCCTTACCATTATGCAAATTGAAAAGCTTTTCCAAGGGTTTTATTAAATCTAAAACTATATTTTAATCTTTCAAATGAGCAAGAAGAGGAAGGGAGAAAAAATGTAAAACCTTATGTTTTCTCCAAGATTTACAAGCTTCCACATGGAGATTTCCAAACAATCCTTCAACTCCACCATTTTTGCCTCCTCCAAGTCTCTCCACCAAAGTATTCAAAACCAAGAATTCCATGGAGAGGTTGAAAGAAAACCCTAAAACAAAATATAACCTTTTTCCTCCAAACTCCCCAAATTCACATTCAAATTCAAATTCTAACTCAATACAAATTAAATTGAACTCAAATTCAAATCAACATTTCATTCCAATTCCAATTTCAATTTCAAACACAAATATCTTTTTACAAAAAAAGTCAAATAATTCAGAAATATCCTTTTTACCCCAAAGTCTTTGCATAAGAAAACATTGGAATTTTTAATAACTTTAACAATTTTCTAATTCCAATTTAAATTCAAAATATTCTAGCACTTTACATTCAACAAAAGAATTAAATATTTTACACTTTTAATTCATAGGGATAATTTAATTAATTCACACAATTAATTCAAATTATCAATAAAATAAATCTAGTTCAATATTAGATTATTTTATTAATTCAATTAAATTAATTAGTTAATCGCTAATCTTTCCAACATCTCAATAAGACAAAACATTCATCAATTAAAATTTCCAAAAGCTATTTAATCACTTTTAGCTTGCAACTAAACACGTTTAATCATTAATCAAACTACGCAAGTCATTTCATAAACTTAAACTTGAAATTAAATAAGCACCTAAGGGGAATTGACCAAGATAAAACAACTGACCCCGACGACAAACCAACAACATGATATGACTAGGGTGACGACCTGGTTCAGAAATCTTAGCTACTATCTCCCAAATAATTTCCGTTGGTCGATGGACACGCTCAGACCTGAAAACCAGGTGGAGTTGATGTCATATACCTGCCAACCTGCAACAAAGAGCATGTCGAACGTGCATATATACATAATATGATCAGACACACCATGAAGAGGAAATCTTAGAATCGTAGGGCACTCGAAACGAGTGATACAACCCCGTCCCCTTCACCAATACAATCTCACTAACTGACGCATCTAACATTATTAACATAATCAAAGCATAAAGCATCATTAATTCAATTGTTAACATGATCGAAGCATAACATAGGAAAACATTGCCTGATTATCAAAGTACAAAAAGGGAGGGGTGTTACACAAACTTACATGCTGAAAAACATGAAGCATACACAATGAAAACACATGGCATGATAGAACTTAAATATGATGACAAAATGAAAACAAACACGATACAAACATGAAGAAGACACATAAAAAAAATAGGGTTAGTGCTAAAGAGATTTGAGTTAGTAAGGCAAAGAGACCTTGTTCTTAAATTTGTCTCAAATACCAAATGTAATCCATCGAATAAATGAATGCTTCCATGAGGACTAGCAAGTGGCATTATGCCACATCACTCATGAGCCACATGGGTCTATTGACTAGCAAGTTGTGTTACGCTAGGTGTTCATCCAATATGATGGGTTCTACAAGGCTAGCAAGTTGCATTATGCTAGACACTCATGAAACACATAGCTCTACTGTCAAGTAAGTTGTGTTATGCTCAGTGGCCATGTTAAAAAGGGTTTCCATGAATCAACAAGTTGTGTTATGTTGAATCCATAAACCAATTTTCCAAATCCTTACCTAATAAGGTGCAAAAACTCACCTAAGAAGGTACATAAACTTGCCTAAGAAGATGTAAAAACTCACCTAAGAAGGTGCATAAACTCGCCTGAGAAGGCACAAAAACTCACCTATGAAGGTGCATAAACTTGCCTAAGAAGGCACAAAGACTCGCTTAAGGAGGTACAAAAACTTGCCTAAGAAGGCGCATAAATACCAAACTCACCTAAGAAGGTGCATAAACATCTAAGAACACAAAACAAGACAACACCAAAACCTCAAGGGGTGTTATAAACAACACCACCACAAAAGATGCTTTACAAAATAACTAAGGGGCATTGCTTAACACATGAAGGGTCACACCTTAGGGGATATCACACATGACATCACCACTAAGAGAGGATAAGTCATGGAATAGAAACTCACACCTTAGGCAATAATAGTCATAGCATTACCACCAAGGGGAACATCATTTGCCATAAAAATTCACACCCTTAGGGGATATCAAGCCCAATATCACCACAAAGGAGATGATAACATAGATTGAGAAGGCCACACTTTCATTTCCAAGGTCACACTTTTTAGGAGATGTATGTTATCATCACTAAGAATGGACCATTTCTTATGAAAACAATGATTAAGGGACCATATGCCCCCCCTTAAAATGTTAGTGTACTTGTTATACTAATGTTTTAAGGAGATATAAAGGGATCTAGAAGGAATGCACCTAACACAAGGCCACCTAACCCCTTGCCCCCAAGTGTAGGGAGAAAAGGTGAACCAAAAATGGATGATGATGTGATGCTCCTTACAAAATGAAAGATGATTGCATAAAACTTAATTTATACCTCCATGCATGGTAGTGAGTATGTTATGATACTACAACTACCATATGGCAAGGAGCAACAACTAATACTATTTGTCTTGGGATAATCTTGCATGGTTAAATGAAGGTCTTTTTGATCTTTTCGTTATTTTTGAAGGACGCTAACTGACCTTTTTTGTTTCTTGTGTTTTAGGCTATATGGGGACACAAATACCTTGTTCTTATACACCACATCCTTTTCTATTATAGCCAAATTGTTTCAAAAGTTGATAACCTCTTCCATAAATGGCTTCCATTTCTTTTAAAGAAGGTGATTTTTCATAATCATTTTCATCATAAATGGATGTGTAATTTGTGTTTTCCTCTTTGCTAGAAGTTGTGGAATCAAATGTTTTTGATGATTTAGTGATAGGTTGTGTTGATACCATTGCGGCTTCTTTCTCTTTTCCTGATTTTCATGGTATAATATTGTATTCCTCCATGAATGTAGGTGTAAAATATAATGATCCCCAATAATCATCCAACAACTTTGTCACAGATGAAAGACGCTCATCTTTGTCTTCAATTTTTAAAGGTTCCACTATTGAAGTTGGTATCAATGTTCTAAAAGGATTCTATATTCCTGTTTCAGTTTATAAACAATTTTCAAATTTAGGATTAGCATATATCATGTAAACCTTATTGTTGTATGTGTATTGAACATTAAACGATGAAGTGTTGAAGGCACTCCTTTCATCTCATGAATCCATAGTCTACCCAAGAGAAGATTATATGAAAGATCATGGGGCATATGACATGGATGGGGGTTTGTAACACAACCTTACCAACTTTAACAAGTAATGCTATCACACCACACAGTTATCTTCCCACATTATCAAAATATTTAATCGATAAAGCATCAGGTTGGATTAAGGTTTTCTCCACTCCAATTTTGTCTAAGAGATTCATGTTGCAAATATTAATCCCTAAACCATTATCAATAAGTGTATGCCTAATCCCAACCTTGTTAATAACAACCATTATCATCAAGGAATCATTTTTTTTTTACATTTTCAAAGGGGCTAATTCATTTTGATGAAAGATAATATCCAAATTAGCTTTATTCAAAGATTCAAGCAAGGCTACCACATCATTTGGTTGCACACTAGGAGGGAAAACAACTTTCTACAAAGTGTTTTGAAGCATACCATGATAAACAAGTGATGTTTGAATCAAATCCCACAAGGAGATCTAATAGCCAATTGTGTGTTCATAACCTCAACAGAGTTAACTACTTGTTGATGATCTTCTATTGATGGGGGATCTAATGTCACCTTAGCATATTCATCTAGGTAATCCACCTTACTATCTATTGAAATAAATGTATTAATCATTTTATCCTCTTGCGACATAATATATTCCCAAGTAGGAGAGGTATTGGGAGAGAAACAAACAAGTTTCTCATGACACTGAATGATTGGATCTTCTAACACCAAGATACCTTCTTTAAAAGTGGGTAAGGTATTGGAAGAAGAAAAACTATGATTCTCATGATTTCCATGATTGCATCCTCTTGCACCAAAACATTCTCACAAGTGGGAGAGATGCTAGGAGATGAATGAAGATTAGGCAAAGTGATATTAATAAATGTGTCAATGATTTCATTCTCTTGCACCAAGATACTCTCACAATTAGGAGAGGTATTTGGAGAATGACTAACATGCTTGTCAATGGCTTCATTTCATATTCTTAGATTATACTCATAAGTAGGGAGATTATAATTACACAAGCCATGTGTTACCATATCAAAACCACATCCTTGAAAAGGAAAAATGTTGTTACTTTCCTTATGGATCAAATGATCAAAATTAGATAGGTCTGAAAATAGAATTCAAAAATAGACATCAAATCTGGAAAAAGGACACTGAGAGAGCTCTTTCACAAAAATTAGAGCTAAAAATAATAGGACAAAGCTACCCAAGGGCATCTATGTCCTAGACAGGGTTTCAGAAAATTCAAAGTTTGACTGTGTTCAATACTATTTAAGGATCTCAGGTTTGTTTGCAAATAGGTCAAACAGTGAATATTTTTCCAAAATTTTCTCAATTTATGCCAATGTAATTCAAAATGCAAGTGTGTGATAATGTTGAAAAATTGTGAACAATAAATGACAATTTTGAATGTGATTTCTAGATCTAAAATGTAACAATTGACTGATTCTAAGATGCCCAAGGGCTTCTATGTCCTAGACTGGGTTTTAGAAAATTCAAAGTTTGACTGTGCTCAATAATATTTAAGGATCTCAAGTTTGTTTGCAGACAAGTCGGACATTGAATATTTTTCCAAAATTTTCTCAATTTATGCCAATGTAATTCAAAATGCAAGTGTGCGATAATGTTGAAAAAAATTTAACAATAAATGACAATTTTGAATGTGATTTCTAGATATAAAATGTAACAATTGACTGATTCTAAGATGCCTAAATCTGAAAATGATGATATTGATGCAATTTTGTATAAAATAATGCAATTTTTCACTTTTTGAGCTATATGCAAGATACTTAAATGCATGCAATGAATACTTTCAAGTTTGTTTTCAGATTTAAATTCCCTATTGTAGACTTTTAGACGCAATTGAAATGTACATATGTGCTATAATGACTGAAATTAACCCTATTGCAACATATAATGCAATATAATATGATTTTTTGAATTTTTTATGCTTTTTATGATGCAAAAATGAATGCCTAGATGAACAATGCAATAAAAAACCTAGATCTAAGGTGAATTACCTCAATTTAAGAAGGTACATAATTTTAACATGTCAGGTTCACCAAAATAAAATGTAGAAAAAGAGATTCTAGGTCTAATACACAAAAAACTAAGATCAAGCCGTTTTCAAGAGATCATTAGGATGCAAATCAACAACGTGATTAGATTGACTTTCGACCATGCAGGTGAGTCAATCAAACCTGGATATGATCCTTTTGAGCCTTAGAAATTGATTGGAATGTTTTTCCTTGATTAACCTAATTAAACTTGTGCCCTAATATGAAAATGCAAGATTTCGACAACTAAGAAATTGTAACAAAAAATTTGACAACAGATTTGAGAAAGGCAGAGTTTTGTGCACTTACCCTGTGAATTGGGAGTCAACCAAAATAGGACTAATTCACCATATGGTGTATGTGTCCTTGTAGAGATATTCCAAATCTATTTTCACAGTCCTCTGGTACTGAATCAAAGCTTTCTATTTTTTCCTACAAATTTGTCAGATCACTGTCGAATATTTTTGTAAGTGAGTTTTTGTGAGTTTTCAAGGTGTAGGGTTTTGATTGCAACAAAGGAAAATTGATCTTAAAACTTCCTTCAACCCTCTTCAAACCTAAAACCTGCACATTCAAAGAGAGAGGAAGGGTTGTGTCATTTAGGGGCTTCCTTTTTGTCAAACCCCGTGTTAGTGTTTCCATTTCCACATTGGCAATATCAATGATAGGAAGGAATGATGAATTAATAAAGTGTTGCAACTCACCACCCTTCAATGGGTTCCTTGAAGGATTGAATTCATGCACATCTCCTCAAGGTTTGGATCTTTCTTTCTTGAATTACTTGCTTGCTTGATTTGCTTGAATTGCTTGGAGACCTACAAAAGGGTTAGCCTTCACAAAAAATGATAACATAAACACATAGGATTTGACATGATTCTTGGATCTTGATTTGTTGTAATAAATCATTGAAATGTTTCTCTTGAATGGTCTTGACTTTCTCTTGACAATAATTTTCACCTCTTTCTTGTTGTTAGATTCTTTACATTAGTTTTCAAATGATACAATAACTAGGTATTTATAGGAATTTAATCTAATTCCCCAAAAAATAAATCCCATAGCCGACTTTCGACATTTCAATTGAAAATAATAAAGTGCCAACATAGACATATTTAAATTTGGAGCCAAAATAGTGGGGAAACTTTCACCAAAATGGGATTCATTTGTCATAGGGTGTATGTGTCCCAGCCCTATTTTTCAAAAATTAAGGTGTCAAGGGAAAAGTATTAGATGAATGCATTTATTTTCTACTTGCAATTTGTCGATAATTGTTAAAAATAGGCCTTGGAATGCATAATTTAGGAAATTATATTTTCAATTAGGTCCAATAAATTAACGGGGAACAAAACATAGTGTGATATTGTCAAGGGTGACAATTTACGATGCTACAGAATGATATTTCTTGTTAGAAGATGTTCATTTATCTACCAAGTCAAAGATAAAACAACCACTTCCATGCTACTTGGAGTCTCAGCATGGATTGCACAAATATCAAGATAACCTTGGGCAACTCTAATTGACCAGCTAGTCTTCACAATTTTTTTAACTATTTCTAGTCTCCATTCTTTGCACTTTGTTCAATTCAACATTGAGACATATGAACTTCCACTAAAGGAGGTCATGTTTGGATGACCTTACACCTTTAATAATAGATATCCCCTTATTGGGATTACTTACATGTCTTGTTAGAATAAAGAAACTACTAGTCTTAAGAATAAAATGAGGCTCAATCTAGTTTGAGTTCTAAGTTCAATTCAACTAATATCCAGTTTAGTCTAATTAATTAATAAGGCTCAAATGTACATGAGGGATCCATTAGATAGGAATAAGGACTTTTCACTCTTTTGAGTCTTATATTTTACTATATTTTTCATTTCTTCTCTTTGTAATCTGACCACATGTGGTCTCATTGAATCAAATAAGAAGAGGGTTCACATAAATCTATTTTAGTTTTAGGTCTTTCTAGAGGGGAGTTGCGCCCACTCTACTAGAAGGAGGAGATCTTTGAGTATTTTCCATTTTTTATTTTTATTATTAGGTGTTGTTATAATGTGCTATGATTGCTGAAAATGAAGTTGAAATTGTAGCTTAAAAATTATAAGCCTATGTGACTATAGATTTAATTAAGTGTTCTTTGTCACAATTCTTTGTGTATGATTAATCTGTTTAGATCAATTTTACCAATTGTAGAAAGAGACAGAAGATTGTAGAAGAATGAGACAAGAAGATAGAAGTGACACAACATATACATGGAGAAACCCTTTTGGGAAAAAAACTTCACCAGAATCAATAGTGCTTGTATTATTTAACCTTAGAATAAGATTACAATAATATTGTATCAATCCTTGATTGATATGCTTCCTTTCCTTCAACAATCCTTCTTCACAACTTGTACAAAACTCTCATTGGAACTCTCATACACTTGATACAATTAAAAGCTATCCATGCATTCCATGTGACCAAGCATGAATCCACACATCCCATGCCATGCTTCAAACCCTCACACATGCACAAGCTCAACCTGCAAAACCTGTTAACCTGTTGCAAACTTTGATGCAATTTCTGCAATTAATAGACAATAATTGTGCATTGTAAACTCTGAAGAGTTGATCAAAACAATAGCACAAAGCTCCTCACAAATATCTATGCCTATATTGTGCAAGTAGAGTTCCACACTGTAACATGAAGTCAAAACCAAAGTCTCCTCAATTTAGGTGCCCCAAACTGAACACTTAACTAATCGTTGGTCAAGAAAAATATCTTGCAAGCATCTCCTCAAAGTTGACGCTTGTTATGCCTTGCATAACTACCCCATTTTAAATTTGATTAAAATGGGACCCTCTTTTTCTTTTTCTCTTTGTGTTTTTCCTCCTTCAATTTTGAGGTTTTGCTTTGCCTTGGCATGTGCTTAATATGTTTGTCTTGCTTGCCCAAGTGTTTTTCCCAAGTTGAATATTGAAAATCTTATGTTTTGGGCGAAGTTTTGGTTTTTACCCTGGTTCAGGATTTTCTGGTCCGTCCAGATTTTCCTAGTTTTCTTCCAAACTTCGGTTTCAATGCTACTGTTCGGATTTTTGAGGACACCGATTGTTCACCGCAAATGGATTTTCCCTCGCTTTTTCCTCCTTCCTCTCGCTTTCTCGAATTGTGCTCAAGTCCTGCCTCCGGCCTCGCTTTACAATGCCAGATTTCTGACCTTCGCGAAATTCTGCCTAGGTCGGATTTTTCTAGATTTTCGTCTGGCCGTCGAGTTTCCAAGTTTGGTCAATTTTTGGAGATTTATGCCATTTTTCTTTATCATTTGTGTTCTCCTGAGTTGAGATGTTCAATCTTGTTGCACTTTAAAATGTTATGGCCTTGCTTGGAGTTTGAATTCCTATGTGTTTGGGCATTTCATGGCTTGCCCTGTGCATTCATGGTTAAAATCTAGGGTTTCATGCCTAGGGCGTCGCCATCTCATCTTTTTTTCTTTCGATTGAGCCTAGGATTCAAAGAAGATTTGTAGGAGGCTCATGTTAAATGATTTTCGTGCCCAGGGTCCTCAAATTTGTGACCTTTGGTCAATTTGAGCGAGTTCGTGTTGGATTGTCGATTTTCGGGTTTCCTGTCGACCTCGGGATTTTCCTGCCCTATTGGATTTTACCGGTTTCCTTTAGTTTCCCAGAAATGTGTTGGTGTTCAGAGTTTTGGGTCATCCGCGAAATTCTGGTCCGGCTGGATTTTTCTGAATGCTTTGCTATGCTTTGTGGAATTTAAGAAATTGGATAAAATTGATGAATCTAATGATGAATGTTTAAACATATCTTGCTTTATATTGATGAATTTCACTGTTGTATGTTGCTTGTGTTCATTTTGATGATCCATTGTTGACATTGGTACTTCATCGAGAGAATCCACCTGGTTCGGAATTTTCCAAAAAAATTTCCAGACTGGTTTTCCCCGGTTAACTTGAACTCTCGAACTGCTTAGTTTTGATGCTTAAGGGTTGATTTAATGGTTTTATCATGATTTTAAGCTAATACTTGGATGAAAATGTTATCAACATTTGGATTCTCACATTGGTTTTTGATGAATTTAGGTTGAGTCTGGCAGGATGATGGTGGCTGGAGAGGCTAAAGGACACAAAGGGATCATCCATCTCTAAGGTAGAAAAAAATGAAGTACATAAAGAGTAGGATTCCTAAGGGAAAGATGACATCAGTCTGGTTCGAGGTTTCAGATATGAATATGAACACTCTGCTACAATGAACTAAGGCTATCATGGGATACAGTTGCTAGGCACCAACTGGATGAGGCAGCGACCTACAGTGTAGCCATTAGTGAATATCAATCCAACAAGAGAGACTGGGACAATACGATGGGGCAGCTGAAGAATAATATTAATGCTATTGAATGGAAAACTAGGGTTTCACCTATGCCACTTGTGGACAACTTACAGAGGACGTTCTTGATGACGAAGGCCAAAATGGAACAAGGTAAGGGTGAAGTGGGGGACGCAGTTAATGAAAAGTTGCATCAAAATTTGTGCTTCCTCCTCGTTTCGCTTTGCCTCTTCTTCACACATTTTGGTCCGAGTTACGTGGAAAATCCTGAGCCGATCTGGTCAGTGCTAGTGCATTTAATGCACGTTTGACTTTGTTTCAAATTCTTCTAGGGCTGGCTTATTTTGTGACCGACTTATTGTAAACCCTAAATTGGGCTGATGCTTCTGACGCATTTTATAAATATGATGTTTCACCTCTTTTTTTAGAGTTAGAAAAGAGTTAGAGAAAAGAGAGTAAGTTTTAGAGATAGGTTAGAAGGGTTAGAAAAGTTAGAAAGAAAGCTAGCGGATTAGTTAGCAAGATGGAAGATTTAGAAGGTAGAGGATGGGATATCAAAAAAGACAGTTAGGGTTTTGAAGTAAATTAGACATTTTTTTTGCAGTTCAGCAAGAGGAGGAGGTAATGTATCTTCCATATTTTCTTAGCATAGATGGAGATAATTTGAAGACATGGGTTTCTGTACAATGGTGATCTTGCTAGATTTGTAAATGTTGCTTATCTGTTTCATTGACAGTAGGAGCAGCCAGACTTAAACCTACTTTATATTATGCTCTAGAATGGTATTCATTTTGGGTTAATCATTTGATTTGAAAAGATTTCAAGTAATGAAATTTTATCTTATGTTTTGTTTGAATGATGATTTGTAATCTATTGTTAAAGTTTGCACTATGAATGAATGAAAATTTGTATCAATTACAAGTTAAATTTATTCTGCAGTTCTAGTTTAGGAATTCCTTGGAAGGTAACAAGTCTGATTAGTTGAATGAATCAACATTCTTTTCAATTTAAAAACCTTGATCTATATTTTTCTATTTCTTTAAAATGCCTAGCTAAAGTAGGTTTAGATAGATGTTTGATCTTGCAACAATCCAGAAACTCAAAACCAGCAGGCCCCTTGAATATTATAGTCATATTGACCACTTCATGAAATAGCAATGTTGTGAACCAACATCAAGGACCTTGGGAGGTGATTAGTTTGATTACTGATTGTCTCTTTTAGGAGAGGTGAGATAATTTTTTTTACTTTTTATCTTACCTAAATGTTGTGGGTCAACTTGGCACATCAACAAGAACTGGTGCTAGAAGGAGGGCCAGAAGAGAAAACTGGATAACATTGGGTCTTTCTCACCAGAGAGGTCCCATAGAGTTCTTCGATCAACTGAAAACCCACCACCTTTGATAGAACTCGAGACCCCAACGAGACACAAGATTCACAAGGCAACCATTCTACCACCCTTGTCAGCTCCACTCACCCCACCAGGATTTTCACCAATACCCCAGTTGATACTCGTGAATCCACCACCAAATCCACCTCAATTTTCGTTACAGCTGGTTCAGCCCATCCAACAGCTAGCTCAACCTCCACTATCGCCACCAATGGAATTTTTTGTGAATAATCCCTCTCCATTGGGGACTATTCCTAGAGGCTTTCATGATATGCCTAAGAATCCTAAGAGATTTTGTCCCAAATACATTCATGGTGAATCAAGGAGTGTTGAAGAGCACATACAAGCTTTTAAGGATGCTTGTACCAGAGCCCAGATAGCTCACCATGATGTGGTTTGTAGGTTGTTCCCTTATTCCTTAGGTGATATGGCATACAACTGGTACCTAAATCTTCCGCAAGGTTTTATTCTGAGCTGGACAGATCTGGAGAATTCTTTCATCAATCAGTTCAGAGTTTATGTGGATCCATCCATTTTGTTCCATCAATTTCCTATCATTAGGAAGGATCCATGTGAATCACTGCCCTTTTTTAATACAAGGTTTCAACGAATGTATAGGAGATTGCAGGACCCCTATCTAGTTGCTGAGAATAGTGCCATTCAAGCATATTTTAGAGTTATAGACCCTTTGCTTGGCTTGTTCAAAGGACTTACCGGGTAGATATTTATTCTCGCTCTCCAAAGTTTACTATCTAGCCACTGCTGCAAATAACAAACTAGCTCTCAACAAGGGAACTTGGGGAGGTTTTCCTTCTATGGGGGTAATAGATGCCTAATCCAACCCCTTTATTCAATATTGCATGTGGATGTCTCCTTCCCATTATGGACCTATGTCCGAAGCTGGGTGCACTCAATCTCATGTTCCATTCTTTTCCAATGGAGCTCCTGACTTCTTTCAACAATCATAGGCTCATCATAGTCCGCATGGTCATCATAACCAAACTGGAACACCAAATCATGGAAGTTAGCCACTTGTTGCTAAGAATGTTGAAAGTGAAAAAACAGTTCAACTCACAAACAAGGTGGAGACCCTAAAGAAAACTTTGTCTCAAGTCACAAATGACATGGCTCAGCTTAAACTGAATCCCTCTTAGAACCAAGGTAATTATGCTAATCAAGGTAATTACCCTAATCAGAATAATAATAATTAGGGTAATTATTAGAACAACAACAATCATAGCCAGAGGAATTATCAAGGCCAAAACTTCCCTAACCAAGGCTATCAAAATCAGAATAGAGGATATAACCAGAGGCCTAATAACAACACAAAATGGAACACAGGGCCAAATAATGGTGGGGTTTCTCACCATCAAGCTTAATTAGAGGACAGCATACCTAAATGTGGATGACTCAATTTCTTTATGACTAATCGTGCAAAGGTATGATATCAGCAACTCATTCCGGCGTGAACTACCCCCGAAATGGAGAAGGTTGTGAAGATGGCACTGTGCAGATGCCCAAACATTCCAAGGGAATTCAAATAAAGGAGGTGGCTCAAAGGATATAGCAATGCCAGAACTTTGAAGAAGAACCTTCATTCCCAATGCATCGAGAATGAACTAGAGGAAGATGTGTATGACGCCCAAGCCTTTCAGACAAAGAGAGGACACTTCCTAAGAAACCATAATAAGGGTTTGTTCACTACATCAACACCACCTAACCACATGGTGCCTCCGAATCAAAGTGCTAATAACAACCCTCCTCCACCGAAGGGTCCGCCTGACTTCCCTAGCAAAGGTAATTCATCTGGTGTTTTCAAATATAATGTAAGTTATAACACGGAATTCGATATTGTTTCTGAGATGCAGAAACAGAAAACCTCTTTATCATACTTTGACATCCTAAAATGGTGCCCTTCCCAATGGGATATAGTGTTGAAAGCTTTGGAAGAAGCTGATAAATCAAAAGGGAAAACTAAGGTGGCACCCGCTGTGGACATGAACGCAACTTTGTTTAGAAACAAGGTAGGGACCCCACCATTTCTTTTAAGTTTGAGAATCTGTGGGAAGAATCTGCACAATTTTCAGCTAGATTCAAGGGCTTCTGGAAATGTTATGCCATTTTTTGTATGCAAGAAATTGGAATTGAATCTTGTCCAAACAAATAAGAAGGTCATCCAACTCGATAAAACAGAGGTTAATGCAGTTGGAGAATTGAGAAATATACATGTACAAGTAGGGTCTAACCCTAGGATTCAAACCAATATGAATATTCAAGTAGCAAACATTCCTGAGACTTACGGTATGCTTTTGAGTAGAGATATAATGAAGAGTATAGGGGGATATCTCTCCCTCGACTTTTCACATATGTGGCTACCATGGGGGGGAATGCCTACATAGATTAGGATTGAGAGTGAACCTCGCCTCAAACATATCACCACTGAGTATGACTGTCCCAACGAGGTAGCTTATTTTGAAACCGAGATAGGGGTTTATAAAAGAGAGGAAATTTTGACTCTTTCGGTTCTTCATTCTAATGATTTGTCAATGCAAGAATTCCCTGATCCCATGATTAGTGTAAACCAGAAGGTATTGATCAGGAAGCTACAACAGGATCAGCTAGTCTTAGGGGAAGATATTGATTTGTGGAGTCTTCTACTCCCAAATTGGTGCAAGGTGCACTACCAAAATCATTCAGAATTGACCTACCAACCCTGCATCAGTGTTCTAAATCATGTTTTCCAAACTAAAGAAACTAGCCCAAGTCACCTTGAGACCGTTTTAGATCACTTCTCATTTGAAGCCAAAAATGCAATAATATTAATCGTGGATAACATACCTTCACAGGAAGTCCCTCCTCAAACTGAGCTTACCCCGGTCATAATACCAGATCAACATAGTTATGTTGAACAACCTCAGTGTTTGTTTGATACCCCTGCACTCACAAGTATACCAAAACCCAAGGGGTTAATCAAAGATACAGATAACTGTTAGAAATATATCCTAGGATTACATGATATATCTGAGTGGGAATTGGATATTGCACCTGATGAACCTATTGAACACCCATTCCCAATATTTGGTGCAAAATATCAAGTGGCCCCACCTATGGTTCATCTTATCCAAGCACCCGCAACAAGCTCAAAGAGATCAAACCCAACTCATAATCAGCTATGGACCCTCACATTTGATGGATCCAAATCTAAAACAGGGTGTGGTGCTAGAATTGAGTTAACCAACTGAAAAAGGAAAACATTTTTTTCTTCTTACAGGTTACAGTTTGGATGCACTAACAATATAGCAGAATATGAAGCATTAACTCGAGGACTGATGTTCGTGCATCAGAAGAAAGTTATTGCTTTGATGGTTAAAGGAGATTCATAAGTGATTATCAAGAAAGTACGCAGCCAGTACACATGTCACAATAAAAGGCTAGCAGCTTATAGAAATCGGGTGTGGAACCTGATTGAAGACTTTGATGCTTTTGGGATTAGTTTAATCCCTAGAGAGGAGAATCAAATAGTTGATTCATTAGATGTTGCCGCAAGTACCCTGGAGCCCATGCAAGGCTCCAACCTCAAGAGATTCTTAGTAGAATTGATATCCACCCCGGC
Source organism: Sequoia sempervirens (assembly GCA_007258455.2). Taxonomy (NCBI): domain Eukaryota; kingdom Viridiplantae; phylum Streptophyta; class Pinopsida; order Cupressales; family Cupressaceae; genus Sequoia; species Sequoia sempervirens. Next base: position 71,673 of record VDFB02262538.1, read on the forward strand.
TATCCCTAATAATGTCAGGAACTTTCAAGTCTTCGACGATGATCAACATATCCTTTTTGCTTTTCTAGCAAGCTCAGATGTTTCTTTTGAAGGACGATCATCGATGATTCCATTAAAGGATCAAGGAGAATGAACCCAAGACTCCGCGATACAAAAGGTGTTCTCTAATTTGGGGTAATAGCATTCCCAAGGGAATGGTGGCCTTAGAAATAATTTTTGATTTAGATCCAAGGGCTCGGGAAAAGGTATCAACCAAAAATAATGGAGGTGAATATGAAACTGTTAACTTAGCTAACTCTGGCCCTGAAAGGAATTTTTACATAAGGAAAGCCTGCCCTGAAGCAATTAGGGAAGATATATTGAAGGCACTAAAGAAAGATATTGCTGCAATAGCTTAGGGAAAAGGAAGACCAAAGCATTTGATAATTTCGATAACTAATACTATTCCTTTGAAGCTTGAAGCTAGACCATTTCGGCAGAAACAACATCCTATCAACGCCCTAATTGAACCACTGATCTTTAAGGAAGTTTAGAAATTGCTTTCTGCAAGAATAATCTTCCCTGTACGACATTCAACATGGGTGGCTATCTTGGTTCCAGTTCGTAAAAAGAATGGGGAGATCAAGCTATGTGTAGATTTCAAAAATCTGAATAGAGCTTTGGAAAAAGACAACTACCCACTCCCTTCTCTAGATGAAGTCTTGCAAACTGTCAATGGGTCTCAAATGATGTCGTTCCTGGATGGTTATTCTGGGTACAATCAAGTGATCATTAATTATGAAGACAGAATG
>VDFB02262539.1:0-12082 GCA_007258455.2 Sequoia sempervirens
ATTAGTTTATTAATGGTCAACTTTGTAATATATTAAATTAGGCTTCTTTCTATTTTTTTAGTTAGTTTTCAGTTTGCTTTAGTTTCTTTTAGAAACTTTTGATTTTTGTATTGTAAATTCTATAAAGAGGACGATTGCCTTTTTCATTAATTTATTCAAAAATTTACCATATTATGGTATCAGAGCGGGAAAGCCAAAAAAAAATTGTGATTTTTTTCCTTTGAGAAATTTGTGGTTTTTTTTGGAAATTTGGGTGATTTTTCTAAAAATTGGGGCTTTATTTTCTGAAATTCACAAAAGTCTTTGTGGGATTTTTTCTCTGCAAAAAATGCATTTTACTCCGTGTGTTTCTGGTGACTTCTCTCACCTAATCTCTGGGCGACACTTTTCATCATTCTTTTGGGCGAGATTCGTCTATTTTTCTCAAAGAAATCGCAACGTGAGGGTTTTATGTAGCGTGCGACTGTCAGTTCTTGGGCATTGTTTTGTTTGCATCTCTTAGAAATCGTGATGTGAGGGTTTTCTCCTACTCGCGACCTGTGAACTTGCTCGTGGTTTCATCTTCTGTCAACCTGTGTTTGTTTCTCTCTGCTAAATTGTGATCTCTCTTTGTGAGATTTCCGCGTGGCCTTTTTGTATGATTTGCAACCTCTCTGGCACATGACTTCTTTACTTGTTTATGCAACAACCTGTTTTCTTTTGGCAATTTGTTTTTGACGGGTTTTGTTGACTATCATTCAACTTCTCTGTTCTCGAATCACTGGGTTCTTTTCTGAGCATGTGTTTGTGCTTTCCTGTGCATGAAGGCGTGTTTTCCTTTGGTGCGATTTGCTCCCAAATTTGCATATTCTCTGTCCACTTTGAACGTGTCTTTTCTTGTGCCGGATTTGTGCAACCTTGGGATTTGAACCTTTTCTATTCTGCTTTATGAGTTCGAGGCTTTCTATACCTCTTTTCTGTACAAAATGGCCTCCTTGTCTCATATCATGCTGGAAGGCAGTCAAAAGTTCAATGGTCGCAACTGCAACACCTGGAAGCAATGGATGATGACCATTTTTGAATATTAGTGCCTTGACCAAATTATTCTGGGCAACAAGACACGACCTCCAACGGTAGATAAAGATCAAGAAAAGTTTGATGAGCAAAATCGGGAAGCCGTGATTCTTATTAAACTGTTTGTCATTGATGACCAACTACATCAGGTACTGTCTGGAAAATCAGCTAAAGAAATTTGGGATCTTCTGAAAGATCTTCATGAAACATCCGACAAGAGCTGTGCATTCTTTTTGAAAAACATGTTTTCCATCAGGATGGATGAGAATACAACTCTGCAGGCGCACTTGACAAAAATCAAGAACATCCGTGATCAGCTAGAGGCTATTGGTTGGAAAATGGAGGAGGAAGATATGGTAGTCATCACTTTGAAGAGTCTGCCAAAATCATATGAGCACTTTATTGAGACACTCAACATTACCTTAGCTAATGTTGATTTGAAGTTTTTAGATCTTTGCACCATACTACTACAGCAAGATCGTTGGAAACAACAGTTCGGTAGCAGTGCTAGTTCATCCTGCACAGAGCAAGAATTTCCTGCCAAGACATTTCAAAAGAATAAGGGCAAGAATCAGCCCTCTCAGCAAACTAGTCAAGCTCAATCCTAAGATTCTTCCAAAAAGAAGAATGTTCAGTGCAACTATTGTCATAAGTATGGTCACATGAAGAAAGATTGTCGGAAACGCTTGGCTTCTGAATAGAACAAGCAAGGAGAGTTTAAGCCTAAAGCCCATGTTGCAGAGCACACTAAGTAGAAGGAGTTTGCATTCTATGCCTTTATGGCCAAGAGTCCTGCAGATCTTGTTAAATCCTCTGCGTAGTATATTGATTCAGGTGGCATTGCGACACTTCACTCATCTTCGGGATTGGTTCATTTAGTACACACCATTCAAAGATTCTATTATCTTTGGAGGAGGCGAAGAGTATATTGTTGTTGGCAGGGGCAACGTGCAGATTCATTCTGAAGGGAGAAGTTTAATATTTGTAGATGTATACTTTGTATCTGGCATGGAGCTGAATTTACTTTCGGTTAGTCAGATCATGACTCACTCTCCTCAGCTAGCTATTGTTTTCATCATGCATACATGCAACATTGTTCATAGAGAGACTCGCACTACAGTCGTTCAGGGACTTGAGGATCATGGTCTATATAGACTTGTTGATTTTGGTGATTCTCAAGAGCATGCTGTGGCAGCCAAGAGTACTTCCATTAACAACCTCTGGCATCAGCGTTATGGGCACCTGAACATGCAATATCTCTCTTAGTTATATCGAGATGATCTGGTTGGTGGCTTACCTACAATTCAGACTCAGAATCATGGAGTATGTGAGGCTTGTCAGGTTTGCAAGCAACATCGGACACCATTCTTAGATGGTGACTCATGGCGAGCTTCCAAGGTATTACAGTTGGTTCTCGCTGATTTATGTGGCCCAATGAACACTCCTTCAGTTACTGGTTGGAAGTATTTTCTGTTATTTGTTGATGATTTTAGTAGAAGAATGTGGGTGTATTTTCTTAAAAGCAAATCATAGTGTTTGGTATATTTCAGCAGTTTAAGGCCTTAGTTGAGAAAGAGTCAAGCTTTCCTATAGTCACTCTTAGGTCTAATAATGGGGGGGAGTTTTGTTCTAATGGCTTCTCTAGTTTCTGTGTTGCACATGGCATTAAGCACCAACTTACCACACTTTACACCCCTCAATAGAATGGTGTCGTTGAGCGTCACAATCTCACCATTACTGAAAGGGCTCGTTCTATGCTGGAGCATAGAAATGTTCCTAGGAAATACTAGGTTGAAGTAGTTTATACTATTGTTTATCTTATGAACCGGTTTCCTACTCCTGCGGTTAAGAAGATGACTCCTGAAGAAGCCTAGTTTGGACGCATGCCTAAGGTTAGCCACCTGAAAGTTTTTGGCTCTACTGCTCATGTGTGGATTCCAGATGCCAAGTGCACTAAGTTGGATTCCAAAAGCCAGAAACTCATGTTCATTGGTTACAGTGAGAATCATAAGGCATACAGGCTGATTGATGTAGATACAACTCATCTCATCTTCAGTGGCAATGTTGTTGTTGATGAAACTACTGGGCCTTTCTTTCTGTCTTCTACTTCTATGAGTCTTGAGGATTAGTCTATGCAGGCTTTTGATTTGGGTGTTTGTCTTCCCCTAGCTCCACCTGATGGGAGGGATTTTGTAGTTGTGCAGTCACCTCAGCAAAATATTCCACGACCCACCCCTCCTCAAGACAATCTGGATCCTCATCTAGCTGATTCTGTTCTAGCCACCCCTGGTGATGTTGCTCTTCCTGTTTCAGATATTGGTACTTCTACTCTCCGGCCTAAATGGCATGCTAAAACCATAAGTGATCTTTGTGATGATGAATTACTTGAGGGTAGCACTGCTCGGAAAAAGAGCAAGCAACAAAATACTATTAATTTTGCTCTCACGGTCAATCTTCACAGCATCTCTGAGCCTCAAACCTATTTTGAGGGTAAAGGCGTACCTAAGTGGGAACAGGCTATGGAAGCTGAACATCACATCCTTTTGAAAAATAACACTTGGGTCCTCTCCGATCTTCCCCTTGGGAAGAAGCCCATTGGTTGCAAATGGGTGTATAAAGTTAAGTACAAGGCCGATGCAATCCTTGATAACTACAAGGCTTGTTTAGTAGCCAAAGGGTTCTCATAGACAAAGGGCATTGATAATGAGGAGACGTTTGCTCCTATAGCCAAAATGAGTACTATTCGGCTTGTCCTCACTACTGCAGCTTAGTTTGGTTGGAAAGTCCATCAAATGGTCGTCAAGAGTGCGTTTCTCATTGACGATCTTTAGGAAGAAGTCTATATGACGCAACCTCCTGGTTTCAAGGTTGTTGGTAAAGAACACTAGGTTTGCAGACTCGTGAAAGCACTCTATGGCCTTAAACAGGCTCCACGGGCATGGTACATGAAAATTGATAAGTACCTTGTTGAGCATGGATTTCAGAGGAGCCCTTCTGATTCAAATTTGTATGTCAAACAGTCTGGTGATGATATTCTTGTGCTTGTTTTGTATGTTGATGACCTTATCATTATTGGTAGCTTAGAACATCTGATTGAGGAGATAAAACACAAGCTCAGTCAATCCTTTGACATGACAGATTTGGGACTTCTTCATTATTGTCTCGGTGTTGAGGTTGAAATATTCCCTTAATTTTTTCCTTAAAATTTAACACACAAATCAGCAACCAATCACTGATTAGCTTAGCTCCAAATGCAAATCAGCATGGAAAGTAACTCTAACCAAGAATGTTCACCAAGATCCCAATGTGGGCGAGGTGATAGCATATGGTCAGAGGATCATTAGGAATAAACTGAACTAAAATTACAATTCATCTGCTGATGCAGGCATCCACAAGTAGTGGGGATACTCCACTTATTTAGTGGGTAAGATTATTACATTATTAAAGGTGGCAAGCCAGCCATTTAAATCCTCACTTCCACTTATTAACGTGGGGGGAAAACAGTCCACACAACCACTTATTTAGTGGGAAGAAACTTACAATTAAAGAAAGATGATTATTTAAACTCAACCACTCAATCGTGGGAGTATGAAATTTAAACTAATTGCAGCAAATAAAATAAATAGCTGTTAGTACTACTAATCAGCTTTACAATGAATTAAACAGCTGCAAATAAGAAAGATATGCTTCCAAATCAATCAATGGTTAGAGTAACACTTCCTCTAACTCTTACAATACAATACTGATATAAAAATGAAACTCAAACCAGCATTATATCAAAAACTAACAAGTCTGATATAAATCTGCAATTCTGGAAATGAATAACCAGCAACTATAAGAATCAATTAAATGCTCATAACTTCACCAAAATACCTCCGAATGGCATGAAACAACGTGCAATGAACCTCTGGAGAATAGGCACCCATGACAAGATGAAGAAACAGCCTCAAAATTCATCCATTAATTTATGGCACAATTCCCAATGCTCTCCAAATGGTACGGCTCTTGAGAAGGGCGATTTAGCAATATAAAATCAAAGACTTGGAAATAAATTCCAATCTCTTGTGGAAGGGGTCGCCTTGGGTCTAGAAACACTTTGCAAACATACCCAGAATGATATATAATTTGCTCAAAAAGCTGTTAATAAAAAACACTTTCAGCTGTAGCAATATCAGCAACATCAAAACTGAGAATAACTCCAAAATCTTCAACAATTGAACTCCATCTGCTAGTCTGAATGAGAAGCAGCAATAAAAACCAATTAGGTGTTGTCTCTCAAACACAAAATTGATTGGAATCTAGGAGGTAAGCATCCCTCGAAGAAATAATCACAATGTCATTTCGACAGCATAACTTTAGCAATTAACAATGGATGATAAATGCTGGAGCAAACTATCTCTTTTATAGAATTGAAAGTGACTTTTCAAATTCCATAACTCCTCCAAGAAAGGGACGCCAAAAGCTCCTTTTTGAAATATTTTACTTTTCAAAATATTTAATTCTCCCTTAATATGGCATCCAAAACCCAAGGCATATTAAAACAATATAAAATATCAATTATTCCCTCCATGAGGCGTCCACCCTTCATGAACACCTTTTAAAACAACTTCAAGTTATCATATTAGGCCAAGGGGGGGAACAACTTAAAATTAAAACATTAATAACTTGAAATAACTCATTTCTCCCTTTTACACCTCAATAGCCAAATTCAACAATATTCAACTGCTCCAACTGAAATGGAAAACTTACTGAAGAGCTGCCAACTGGACCACTGCCAAAATTAGAACTTACTAAAAATAGTAAATTCAGAGAAATGCCAAAAAGCCTCCAAAGAAGGAAACCCTGATTTTACCTCAGACAAGCCTACGGATTTCTGGAAATAGGCTAAAACCAAATGAAGAGCTAATGGCCAAAATGGGGACATTACGAGGTTTGCAGACAACTGATAGAATCTTTATTTCTCAATCCAAGTATGCTTGCAGTTTGCTTGATAAGTTCAGAATGAATGATTGCAAACCTGCATCTACACCTTGGAGAAAGGGCTAAAACTATCAGCAAAATCAGATTCGCTTGTGCAAAATGAATTAGCATTCAGGCAACTAGTAGGCAGCCTCATTTATCTCATTGCTACTAGACCTGATCTTAGTTTTGCAGTGAGCTACATCTCTTGCATCATGACAGCCCCTAAAGCTGAACATTGAGTTGCAGCGAAGCGTGTGCTTTGATATGTGAAAGGCACTTCCGACTGTGGCATTCTGTATGGAAAGTGCAAAGATCCTAAGCTGATTGGCTATACAGACTCAAATTGGGCAGGTTTTGTTGATGACAGAAAGTCTACTTCAGGGTATATATTCAGTTTGCGTACAGGTGCAATTACATTGACCAACAAGAAGCAATAGGTAGTGGCTCTTTCCTCGACTGAAGCTAAATATCGAGGAACTGTTAAAGCATCTTGTGAGGCAGTTTGACTTTGAAGGGTGCTTTCTAACATGTAAATGTTTCAAGCAAGGCCTTCCCCCTTGTACTGTGATAATCAAGGGGTGTTGAAACTCGCCAAAAATCCAATCTTCCATGAAAGGACAAAGCATGTTGAACTTCATTGTTATTTCATCTGCTAGCTTGTCGAAGATGGATTAGTGGTATTGTAGTATGTTCGGATTGAGGATCAGACTGCTGATATTCTCACCAATTCTCTGACCCCGGATAAGTTTGTCAAGTTCAGGGGGCACCTTGGTGTAGTTGATAGATTGACCATTAAGGGAGGGTATTAGATTAATATTTATCAATTTATTAAAGGTCAACTTTGTAATATATTAAATTAGGCTTCTTTCTATTCTTTTAGTTAGTTTTCAGTTTGCTTCAGTTTCTTATAGAAACTTCTGATTTTTGTATTGTAAATTCTATAAAGAGGACGATTGCCTCTTTCATTAATTTATTCAGAAAGTTACCATATTAGAATTGCCGTGTTAATACAAATCTTAACATTGTTCTTCACTTTAATTTAGTTGAAATAAAATGTAACACACCAAACACATGAAACTTAGATTGAACACTTGAATGACAATTGTTGCAGCATAAGTTTAATGTCAACTATCATAAAAAATGTTGTGTTTAAAGCATTTATTTACAGGTTACAAAAGATAAAGATTTTAGGGTTTTAAAATATTAATTTTTTATCTCAAAAAATCAATATTTTAAAGCAACCCCTAAAAACTACAGAAATAACGAGAAAGCATGATACTTTAAGGCCAAGCTAATTTAGACAATGAATAAAATAAAACGGCCTCAAATAGGCTTTCCTCTATTAAAAATAGAATATGATAAAATAGCTAATTTGAAAGATCCTCTACATTTGAAGAATGAAGAAACTTGAAGAATTTGGAGAAGCAAGTGCTAATGTACTTTCTTAATAGTCGATCAAATGCTTTCAATGAATTTTCGAACAACAACAATTGGAGGTCTGGAAATTATTTTCTCCTTGTTGAGTTGACGATAAGAAAAACTCTTGCTTCTCTCAACCAACTACTGAATTTCTGGCTTCTCATCCTCCCATGTTAACAAGTTCATTATTTTCCATATTGTCTACACCAAAAGGAAATCGTAAATGTACTCACACTAGCTGATCAAATCTAGCTTTGACTTTTGCCAAATTATCATTTGTAAATGCACAAGCAATGGATGCACTGAAAGCAATGATCCCGGACTCAATAACTTCCAACTTCCTAATATTCTCTTTGACAACTTTCAAAATAGGCACTTAAATCTCCGAAATCAATTGAAAAGCAGCCAATCATTTTGGAAGATGATATTCATTGGATCTAATCGATTCATCTACAGTGTACACCCAAGAACTCAATGTGTTTCAAATGTGTAATGTCATCTTCAGAAAAACTCTCTACAACCATTACACACTCAATGTCTACTTTTTGATTTTGCCTTGCTCTTATTTAGCAAGATGGGATCTATATCCATCCAACTGACTTGGTTAATAAGTAAAAAATACTTGCATGGTTGGCTGTTAAATGTTGGAATCTTTTGGTTGTGTCGTCAATATTTTGAAGTTGTATGTGAAGATGCCTGACATGTACTTGAATATTTTATCATTTATGTGATTAATGCATAGTTTACATACTCGGAATCGGAGAGTACTCGGCAAGCCCAAAAATTTTGACTCGGGAAAAACTCGGCAAATACTCGACAAATACTCGGAAAATACTCGGCAAATGTGTGTGGATATTTATGTATGTGTATACTCAGGACTGCTCTGTGCACACATACATATCTATAAACATACACAGAATGCCAAGTTTGCATGCATATACACACATAGACATATTTATACACACACAAACATGCCAAGTTTGTGGATTTTTTGCAAGCCACTGGTGATTACTCGATAATTTGACAGGAGAAAATCCATCTACATACTACCCGCGAGTAAAAGCAGAGATTACTCGGCATGCAAATTTTTTGGAGATTACTCGGCTACTCGGAGAGTAATCGGAGAGTATGTAAACTATGGATTAATGTCTGTTTCTGATTTTACTGGAAAATGGAAAAAAGATCACTATTAGTATTTTTCTATTAAGCACATAAGCTGATCACCCCCCTCTGAATTTTAAAAATTGAGAGGTAATTATAGATTGACTTTGTGGATATGATGCTTTATCTGTGGTTTTTAATAACAAATTTCTTGGTGTTATGATCCTGCAGATGCCTGTTCCTGTTCTAAAAGAGCAAATTGCAGCCTTAACTGGTGTGCCATTAGAACAACAACGCCTTATTTGTCGGGGAAAGGTCTTGAAGGATGATCAACTGTTATCAGATTATCGTATCCTTTTTTGACTGTATGCAACTTTAGATAACTCTTTTATTTATATTGATTAAGCCTTTGTAGGTCTGGAACATCTTATTGAACTAGCTTTTCAGTTTTGCAAATTCTTACTTGATATTGTCTTTATTGTTGGATAATTATGATGAACTGAAACTTAAATAAATGTAGGCACAAAAGCATTAATGGGACTCCGCAAATACATTCACTTACAATAAAAGTAGTCTTGGATAAAAGAACCGCAGGAGCTTGAGGAATCCCTAGTTGGAGTAAGACACAAATTTGCAAATGCTTAACCATACTCTCCTCACTGGCTGCCTATTAACTAGAGGGATATGAATAATTTGAATCAGAAAATTGAAGCAACAGACAAAACACAGATAAATGGTGTTTCTAGAGGCTTTTGCATGAGCAATGAACATGCCAATAGAGGCACTCATGTCTGAATTTTATCTATTGCTTTTAGCCTAAGTTACCGATTAGTTTTTGGATTCGGGTACAGGTATGAGAATCCGGTATGGGATTCGGTCAAAATTTTTTGTGGGGTTGGGTACGTTTTGGGTACGGCAATACAAAAAACATATAAAAATCAGAAATATATACATATTTGCAGCAGTAATTAAGTTCAGAATACACCTTGGCGAACACAGCCTGCTTAGGAGGAGGTTTCCATCTAGCATCAGGCCTGGCTTGAGGGCATGATTTTGTTAAGTGTCCAGTATCAGAGCAGGCTCAACATCTAAAAGTGATCCCTTCATGATCCAAAAGATTATTCCACGTACTGTCACCAACCTTCAGACCAAAATTTTCTGGCAACTGTTTGGATGTATCTAATTCCACCAAAATGTGAACAAATATGAATTGGAAGAATAACTCAATACTCTGGGTCTTGGAATAAATTTCCAAATGGAGTTAACAATGGAGGCTAGGTTGGAAGAACTCCATAGTTGCAAAGGGAGACTCAGAAGACACACCCAAGCAGGGAAAGTTGAAAAGGATTATGTGATAGTGTTGAACTTCGGGTACCATGGTTTAATACACAAATGGGCTCTATCCCAGGACCATGGTGTAAGGTCCCTTGCTAAATCTGATTCAAAGTTCACCTCTTCCTCCAAGTTTAAGGATAAATATTTTATCACACAGTTGTATACTTTGAGTTTGAATGGTACCTATGTTTGCACCAGTATTTGTTTCAAATTTGAATGTTGGTGAACTGAGATGTTTTGGTTTCTTTTTTTGCAGATTTGTTGCAAAGTGAAACTCATACACATATAGATATTGAAAATAAATATGACAAATAGTGGAAACAGAACAATGTTGACATTAATCACAGAACATTTCATTCGTATGCTTTTCTGATAAATATAGAAGTTTATTTAGATAAACCTGATGCAAACTGTGAAGTAAACAACTCAGATCTGACCTTTATTTGCTCACTGGTAATATTCTGTCATAACAGCAATATGTCAGAGGTAAATATTTAATTATTTAGAAGTCAACTGTTAGTCAAAAAAATAATAAAAAAATGCAAAAAAACGCACTTTTTCTGTGGCCTAGGCGTTTTGACGTTTGGATTCGTCGCGGATTCTTCTTGGCATATCCTGGTCAAATCCACGTTGTCGAATCGAATCCGAGGTGAATCCACAGACCAGATTTCGTACCCTGCCCGATTTTGTATCATACCGTATCGAAATTGCGAATCTGGTACGAATCGAATCGTATCCAGAGGCTGGGAGTGGCAAATCGGTAACTTAGATTTTAGCAGAGCAGATAAATTAGGATATTTGAACTCGTGGGTTAAGCTTTTTTTAAATATCGTGACAAATGGTTATGTTAAGTATTCTAAGTTTACATGGTTGTCTAGATTGCACTGTATGTTACATTATCTTAATTTGAGTGTTTCAGTCTATTTCATTTCCCAATTTTTAAAATTTTCTTTAACTATAATTAGATGTTGAGGATGGACATACATTACATTTGGTGGTTCGACAGCCTCTTCCACCTTCATCTTCATCATCTACTGCAGGGACAAGTGGAGGTGATGGAACTAATGAGCAACAAGGTTTGAACAGTTTTATCGAATTTCTCAACTGTTTATCTGAACAACGTTTGAGGTTTTGGTTACCACTTTTAAGCCAGCTCAAATAATGCAAAATTTTGATGATATTCCTTTAGGAGGGATGCCTCTGTTATTGGTCTTATTTAAAATTTTTCAACTTATCTTCATTTACTGTATGAATGGCATATAAATGGAAAGATAATAGGCTTGTCATCGCCAATGATGTTTTACTTGGCACGAGGATGATGATGCTATCACTGATATTGATTATGCCACCCTAACTGTCAGTTGCATCTTGTTCCTGCAAGTAAGCATACTTTATTTGTGATTCTTGGTCTTATTCAGCTTTAACTCCTGGTATGGCTGCACTGGTTAAACTGGATTCCAAAATCAAATGCTGAGACCCACTCTTAAAGTGAATGGTTTGTTTTGCTTGGTAAGTAGCCTGTCAAGTCAGTGAACTCCAAAGATATGGCTAAATCATATTTCCAATGCATTTTCTTACTATCATGGTAAGAAAGAGGATTCCTACTTATGCATTTGAGTAACCAATGCCATAATGTTGAGTAGTTCAAATAATGGTTCACATAGTCAGACTTAGCAGACCAAAAATTTTTGAACTCAGCAAAACTTGGCAACTTAAAAACTACTTAAATTTCTGAAAAAATTAGAAATTCTATGCAAAATAGTAATACAGTACAACATATATCAATTGAGTTTTGGCAAAGGGTGTTGGGGGCACTGCCCCAAGCAGGGTCAAGGAGCATGCTATTTTTATAATTTTAAAAAAGGCAAAAAAGCGTGTATTTTGACTCTAATTTGCACAAGAATGCTAAAATGCTCATGTATTATTTCCTCTGGGGCATGTAGAGCTTATAAAGGTAAAAAAGTGTGTTTTGAATGTGAAAATTGCATTTTTTCTGCTTTTTTTATGTGTTCAGACTCTGTTCTTATTATATCCTGTAGATTTGCTGAGTATTTGGCTGCAATTTGGTGGAAACTTGGTAGAAAATTGTGGAAAACTTGGCAGCAGCAAGTTGTCAGTGTACTCTGAAAAAACTTGGCACAAATAAAATCTGGCAAGTACTCTGCGACTTGAGTCACAGAATACTTGGCAAATAGTAAAACTATGGTTCAAA